>JAZHPH010000303.1:0-30601 GCA_037356405.1 Nasonia oneida | reverse complement strand
TTTTACACCTGCAGTTTCGGTATGAATGCAGGGATTTAATTATGAAGTATTCAAATTAAAATCCCTGCATTCATACCGAAACTGCAGGTGTAAAAAGTATCTTCCTTGAATCTGAGCCCAAAAGAACCATTTGTACACTTGGAATCCTACGGACAGTGAAAAAATTCACAAAACATTGCACCGAGTGTCACAATGGGCCAGCAGGGATAATTAAGGTTTTAGCACGGCAAAGTTATAGGTATTTATACTAAATATCACTACAAAAATTCAAATAATTTACTTAAATTTTGCCATTTTTACTCACTCTTGTCAATTCTTTTTTCAAGTTAGCCACTCTAAAATATCGGCGATAGATTAAGAGGTTAAGCAGTTTTTGAATAAAAAATTTAAGGTGTTTATAAATAAGTGTTTGTTCATGCCGCAAATAGAATCTCCAGATCATCGTTTCGGAGTCTGCCTTTATTCTCATAAATTCGTCACTCGAGTTCGACGACGACCCTGTCACCTATTCAATCACGACTACATTGGCTAATTTGACTTGCACCAGAGCCTCCTTTACAGCAACTCTACTTTATTCTCCTCTTTCATAACCTCATTCAAGCATTCCTCCGAAAAAATATCATAGACTACTAGGTGTGACTCCTTCATCTTCCGTTATAGCAACTTACATCTCGACCTAAAGGGTGCGACTTCGATCATGCCACACATGTCTTTCGCGCTCAACATCCTGCGACCAAAAGCCTGCACTCGAGCAAGGAGCAACAGCTGTAGCAGCTTTCAGGCGGTGCGTACGGCAACGATCTCATCAAGTTTGAGGACGAGAAAGAGGAGGTAGACGTCAACGAGGAGCCTAGGAGATCGGCAATACCGGAAGCCCAGTCGATTAAGGATGTCCAATAATAACGGCAGCAGGCCCGTACAATCAACAAACACATCACCGGCAGACAACTCCAAAACCTTCAGCTATCCAGAACTCTGACACTGTGTAGCAACTGCGCCGTATCGCGATCTTTGTGCAAGAAGGCCGTATCTGGTCGGTGACTTTGAGAAGACTGTATCTTGGCTGCGGCTTAAAAAAAGCGACGTTTTTTATAGCCCGGATGTGATTGATTTTCTGCAATTTTATGATGGTTTTAGTCCTGTGTGTTTTTAAAAAAGTGTAATGTATTAAAAAATGATGCATTCACTGCTCTCTACGCATATATATTTAATAAAACAGTGTATAGTATCATAAGCACTGTGTATATTCAGGAAATAACTATGGTCAACTTATTGCATTCACGCGAGGTGCGCCGCGTATTTGACAACAACACAACACTCCACTCGTGTAAGTCGCATATATGACGTATAGCAGCAGCGCGCGAATGCGTGCTTGTTGCATTGCACCGAGTGCCACAGTGGGCCAGAAGGGATAATTAAGGTTTTAGCACAGTAAAGTTGAAGGTATTTATACTAAATATCACTAAAAAAAAAATTTCAAATGATTTACTTTAATTTTGTTATTTTTACTCATAATTCTTTTTTTCAGGATTTAAAAGTGTTGTGTCCCCTTAAATGATAACGATATGTTAAATCCCTAGCGAAAAAGAAAAATGAAGACAACTGAAGAAAACAGTTATAAACGGCAGATGACAGCAAAAAACAATAATCTTCTGTTGTCTTCAGTTTTATTAAGTTTGCTAGAGTATTCTTTAGATGGCTTTAGTTTTTTTCAGGTATACAATTTTACGATTTTGTAAATAAATAAAAAAATGGATACAACAGAAAGTAACTATTAATAAGTGAAGACGAAAGTTTTTTCATAGTTTAACACAGTATTCTTCATTATCTTGTACATTCACTAGTTTTTTCCCAATCGAAACAATTATCTTCGGATTTCTAATAATTTCTCTTTTAAAAACACGCCTTTAACAACATAATAGAATCAAATTAACGTAACTGTTGAAAACTGTTAAAATCTAGTACCATTTGCAGTAAACTGAAGAAAACTAAAGAAAAACTAATAATACCTGTAAATAATTGCTGTCTTTGTCTCAATTCCGACATTCTTCTGTTATAAATTTCTGTTTTGTTCAGTTATCTTTTGTTTTAGTTTAAACGCTTCAGATAAAAACTGTTATATGCAGAATTTGTTTCCACTAGGGTAAGTATAAAGTATAAACATAAGTATAAAAAATGATGTAATTTTATATAAAATCATATATTATATCCTTACATAAAGATCAATTATTTTAATTATCATGTTATACAATACTTATCTCAATTATTAAATAAGTCAGTATTTAGAATATTTTTCGATATAGTGTGCATAAAATGCACTGTTACACACGCACCGCTTGCGTTTCAGCACATTTTACGCTGTACGTATCAAAAAATTAGTTCGATACACATGCAACACTTGATTCTACACAAGTGGCAAGTTTGTCGACCGAGCGAAGCGAGAGTAACAATCTCACGAGCGTAGAATCAACTTTTGCGCACTTGTATCGAAATATATTATTTAAACAATCCTTATTAAACAATTTCAAGTGAGATCTTCAGTCAAAATTTTATCTATGATTTTGCGTACGGATTTTTAAAATTTTATGAATAAATAAAATTCAGTTAGTAATAATCAAAAGACACTTTAGTGATTGTGGAATCACTATGAATTTCTCACCTAAAATTTTGATGTCTAATACTTCTTATAATAACTTAATAAGAGCATTTCAGAAGTGAACTTAATATAGCAATATACCTAACAGTGGAGATCTCATTTGAGATTTATCAATAGATATGACTATAAATAATTGATGAGAATGTTAAAATATTGAAAATTTACATTAGCTTGGGGTGTGCAGTCGCACGGCTTGCAGAAATATGTATAACTATATATTTAGTATACCTACACAAAGAATTATTTGCAGCATCCTTTCCATTTGGATCAAATTTGCAAATTACATCTTTTGATATGCATAAATACATACAGCATTCGTCATTTCATATTAACGAACACATACTTTAAAAAAGAGTGTACCTACACAAAGAATTATTTGCAGCATCTTTTCCATCTAGACCAAATTTGCAGATTACATATCATATGCATAAATATCTACAGCATTTGTCATTTCATGTTTACAAACAAACAGCTTTGAAAAATAGCATATCTGCACAAATGATTATTTTTAGCATTCCTTTCATCTGGACCTGATCCAAAGATCACCTCTGATAATGTATGTAAAATATACATATACTAGATTTGGAACAGCGCGCGTTGCGCGCCCTAACCCCGGAGACGTTTAGACTTTCTGACTTAGACGCATGCGCACTACATGAGCCAATCACATAATGTCTATATCTTGGCTTCACAACATCCAGTCATGATTTTTTTATATAGGGATATCTATGTGTCGCATGTGATACGAATAAACATATTTGCCATATTTTTCTGAGAAGATTTTTGTTTACAGTATTCGACATAACTGGTCCAATCTTACTATGTCTTAAGATATATGTATACATATACATTATTAGTAATAAATTACTAAAAAAATCAGTATGTGAATATAGCTGATTTATATAAAATGTTTTATGATCCAGCCACTTTTAGTTATGTAACGGGGTGAGACACGACGACCAGGGGAAAGTAAGTCAAGCTCGTGTCATGAAGGACTAAGAACGAGACGGATTAAAGGTTCTTCAGAAGTTCGCGAAGGAGGAGGAGACGAGGAAGAAACCCCCACCTACGAAACTGACTCTCCCAGGCGGGAAGAGGGATCGAGTAGATCAGCTGCAGCGGAAGCCCAGGGCACTGCGGATTACGACATGCGGTCAAGAAGACGAGTGCGAAAAAGTGCAAGGATGTACGAGGTTGGAGACATCGTTGAAAGAGCTAGTCGGCGAAGAAGAGTTCCTGCATTACCGGCGATCCTGCGGTGGATTGGTAGAGTCGAAATCGGGAAGATGATCCGACTCTAGTCGGGGGTTGTAACGAGGAACAACGTCCCTCGCCACCCCTAGAGATCTCGGGAGCGCCGGATCGATTCTCGGTCCCGGCGTCGCCTTTTGTGATTTTCTCCTCTCACCTCAATGCTCACCCCGTTACATAGTGAATCATTTTTTATTAAAAAAGATAACCAAATCCAATTTCTTTTTAATTTTTTTTTTGCGGTAGTCCAATGTATTTATGTTTTTGCCATATATCTATTTTGAAATAATTGTTATTTTGGAATGATTCACTAGTTCTGGTGAATTTTTACAAAATTGCTTATTTTATTGCTGTAATATAGTGTAGATTATACAATATTTATAATAAATATATAACTGTTTAAAATAAATAAGAAATCGATGAATAAAATATTGTACGATAATAATTCATTAATTGTATTATTATTAATAATTCTCTACATCAGCATTAAAAATTTACGAGCATCATTAAGATACCTTTTTGTTATATTGTTGAATAATTTTAAACTAAAAATACAATTCGAAATTTACAATTCAAATAATGTATGGCGTTGTATTCGTCGGTTTGAACTTTTAATTGTTTTTAAAAATGTCGTCTCACATAGTTTTTCCTCGCCATCCTGCACGTGTGATAGTTAAAATACAAGGTTATAATTTAATCATTTTTTTTCTTTCATTTTGAATATGCCTTTTCATGAAATTGAGGCTAATTTAAGAAAAATGCATACGTTGTAGCAAAGAAAACACAGCTTTGCTCAAATCGCGTAAGAACTGGTTCAAACTTTGCGCGCAAATCTATTTCAATCGGTTTCAAGATTACATTGTAACGGTCTCGACTTATTTCCACGCGAGAGAGACGCGCACATAAAAGAAATATTTCTCAAAAGAGTATATCAAAAAGAGGTTTAGCACTGAACCAATTAGCGAGCAGCAGAAGCAGCGGACTGGAGGGGGATTTTATTTTTTTATTTTATGATTTGATATAATTGATATAATATGATATGATTAAGATTTTATTTTATTTTTTCTCCAAACCCAATAAATAAATAAATAGATAAATCAATGAAATATATATATATATATATATATATATATATATATATATATATCTTTATTATTATATAGTTGTAAGAGTGATTTAATTTGAAATCCCCCCACTCCCGCCAACCCCTCCACACTCCCTTCACTTCTCCACCACAAGGTCTAAAAGATCACAGAAATGCCCTTTTTACAATTGGAAATGTCATCATATCGTATGATAACAGGTATATTTTGTAGTATGTAATTTTACTTGCCAATACACTTTGAAAAGTGAAATATTTTAAAGATTGTTTGTAAGATAGACGAATGTAACAATTAGATACAAATTTATAACATTCTATAATTAGATGGAATTACATTGGAAGATATTAAATAAAACAAAGTGTAACGTTATGATTAAAGTTATGTTAAAGCGTCTAATGGTTATTAACATCAAAAGTGTGGCAAATCGAAGAAAGGCGAACTTCGACATGCTGTAAATCTAAACCCAAAGCAACCAAACCTACTTACCCCACGCTCAGAGAGTTTCATAATAAAATACGCGGCGCATTAGAGGAAGGCGAGCGAGAGCGAGAAAAAAATCTAAAACCAAAGCTTCCAGACCCACTTACCCCACGCGCAGCAAGTTTTATAATACAATACGGGGCTCATCAGAGGAAGTCGAGAAAAGCAAGAAAAAAATTGAATCCCGAAGCGACCATAACCAACCTACCCTACGTGCAGCGAGTTTGATAATAGAATACGTGGCACATCGAAGCAAGGCAAGCGAGAGCGAGAGAAAAATTGAAACCCGAAGCGCCCCAAACCCACTTACCCCACGCAAAAGATCAAACCTCACTAAATTTGTAATCAATGCATCGGTTTAAAGTTTAAAATTCAAGATGGCAGTTTTCCACACCACCCAAAAGGTACTGACAAAAGCACATTATATTAGAGTCATATTATAATATACTTACGATTTTTTTTTATTTTATTGTATCCGCGAGTCTCGGCGTACCTCGCGCGGACCACTTCGGACCGATAAAGGCTTCAGAATCAAAGTGATCACCGGAACTTCAAGCTACTACCAACTGTTAGCCAAGTACCCGGATGATTTGACGGATGGGTACTCGTAACGAGACGTACGACGCGCCAGCACATCAAGACAAACTAGGACCTCCAGTGGCGTGCAAGCCTCGCCAACTCGCACCCAATCACCTGCGCCTACTACATCAAAAGTTCATATTTATGGTGCAGCTAAGCACGGCGAGACTAGGCAAAGGCAAATGGGCGGCGCCTCTGCACATGGCACCGAAAGGCGAGGGTGACCAACGGCCGTGCATCGATTATCAGGGACTTAAGGCGCTCACTATACCGGACCGTTACCCCGTACTAAACATCCGCGATTTCGCCCAAGCGCTTCGAGGTAAGCAGATCTTCTCCAAGATCAACTTCGTTTGAGCGTACAACCAGATCCTGGTCACCGAGGAAGACATCGCTAAGACCGCCATCGCGTTGGTTTGCAACGCCTCTGACTCAGTCCTGCAGCAGCAAGTAGACGATCAGTAGGTGCGGTTAGGATTTTTATCAAAAAAACTGAGCCCGACGCAAGCCCGTTACAGCGCCTTCGACCGCGAACTACTTGCTATCTATCTGGCGATCATACATTTCTGCTACATGGTAGAAGCTCGCGCGTTCGTCGTCTACACGGACCATAAGACACTGATTTTTGCTATTAAGCAAAAACCAAACATCACCGAGGCATACGACATATCTCCGGCAAAGACAATGTCGTCGCAGTTGCCTTATAACGCATCAAAGCAGTGACCACGCCGATCTGCCCACCGTCCTCCTAGGCATACGGGCAGTGTAGAAGGACGACTTCACAGCTATCTCGGCAGAACTCGTTTACCGTGAATCTCTGCGTTTACCTAAAGAGTTTCTCGCCTCCGACGAATGCCAGAACGAATATCCGGCGTTTCTTATCAGGCAGCTGCGAGAATAATTGCAACAGCTAAGACCAGCAGCCGTCATGCGACATGGCACAGCGAAAACTTTCGTTTTCAAGGACCTGGCAACATGGCAACACCTGGGAGCATGTTTCGTACGTCACGACGCTGTAAAAAACTCGCTCCAGATGCCATACGACAGACCGTTTCAAGTCGTTAGCCGCAGCGACAAAACATTTATTGTCAACGTGCACAGCAAAGACACGGCACGGTTCCATCGACGGTTTCCATCGAGAGGCTAAAACCTGCCTATACCTTGGATGAAGGCAACGTAAGTCACCAACCGCTTTCAATGACACCAACACCGCCACTTCCATCGAACATGCCCACCGAGAAGACACCGACACCAACATCCCAGAGGCAGACGAGCCAACAAGCATCCAACCAGAACGCATGGTCAGGGATAAACGTAGAGATACAAGGTTGATATAAGACAGAGATATTGATTGAGATAAAGATAAACAATAGGGATATATCCCTATAGTATAACATAAAATCAGTAAGACAGAAACTAAGTTAGAGTCGGAAATCAAGGGGCGCGGTGGCGCCTATTATATATAGTATAAGTTTTTTGCACTGTGCCGTTTGGAGCGCGCTGCGACCTATTATACTTTGAATTTGCTAAATAACTTATTAACGTTATACGAATTCTGTATATATTTTATTCGATCTCCTGTTGATGTTTATGTATGAGTATACAATTTCGAAGATTTTCATAAGATCTATTTAATTACCATATTATTTTGTTGAGAAAATTGCTCGTTTGTAAAATAATAAAGTTTGAAAATTAATTTTCACCTCTCCGATTCTCTTTTTTTTCTTTCAGTCAGTCATAGCTAGGGATATATATATATACGATTCTTTAAATATTAGAAAGGCTACTTGATCGATATTACAAATATAAAAGAATTTAAATCATATGTCCTGTTTACTCATCTGTTGTATTATAGATGTAAAAAAGCTTGATTGCTGTACACCCAACGGTAATAATTTTGAATGCAAAAACGGTCGCACTATGTCTTATCAGGTTAGGTAAATTGATCAGCTAATGCGAGTAAACACTCTGCGCGGAGCGCGAGTGCTCGAGTTTTTTTCTCATCTCACAGCTTGCACCCGTTTCTTTATCGCTGCAAGGGTCGAATATGCATATGCTATGCAGTTACATGCAATTTTTGAAGCCCATGCTTAGTAGCCGACACAGGCAGAAAACCACCTGTAGTTCTAAAATATTGTTATTCCAGGAAGATAATCATTCAGTGCAAGCTCAGCTGAGCTGATCGAGCAGCAGAACAGTCAATATTCCAATCAGAATTTATCAGATATAAATACAGAAATCTTACTTATACACTCATTTAGACGCCAGCTTCCTTTCTGTGTTTTTTAAATTGTCCCCTGAATTTTTCAAATAGATATGGTTATATTTATAGCGCTTATTGAAAACAACTTAGTTTTCCTCCTAGCAAATACTTTCTCAGTTTGTTATCAACAATAATAACGGCAAATTCATGGTTTTTTAAAAATATCTCAAAAACTACTGCACCTACAAAAAAATCATCGTGATTGAACGTTGCTTGAAATATTGAAATGCATAAATTATCATCTGACGTATTTTTGCGTAGAAGCAGTTTTTGACAAATGTAACTCCTAGCATCATGTCCCTAAAATTTTTCAACTAGATATTGTTGTAATCAAGCAGCTTTATTACAAATAATTTGGTTTTTCAGCTGTCAAATACTTTTTTTATTCATTATTAAAAATAATCATGATCAAAATGTGGTTTTTCAACAATAACTCAAAAACGACTGCTCTTATTATGAATAAAGTTATTAAAACTTGTTGAAGACAAAGTGCATAAAATATTATCTAAAGCATTTTAGTGCAGGTGTAGTAGATTTTGCAAAAATCAAACCTAAACTTTAAACTATGCTATGCTGTAATTCAAATTAAATTTCTCTTTAAAAATTTCTTGATAAGTTAATTTAAAACCCATTAAAAGGTTATGAAATCAGTTCAAAAAAACACCTTTTACAAGGTAAAATGTTGGCAACTATAAGTTTTGTACCCACCCTCACCATTCTGTATCTTAGTATTATAATTATAATTTCTCCTCTAAAAAATTATCCAATCCTTGAAGATGTTTAATGTTGTTGTCTAATGTTTATAGCTTACAAAAGTTTTTCTGTATTTTTATCAATATACGCTAATGAATGTAGTGAAATCAGTTTAAAAAATGTCAAGTGTTAAAAATCAGCAAACTGACACGAATCATTACTTACTCTAAGAAGAATTAATTTCACTATAACTTTAAGGTGAAAATTTGCTTTGTATTTCATGATTCTCTCACATCTAATCTGAATGTTCTAAAACTAAGCCAAATCATCTTGTGCAAAAAATGAGCAAAATCATAAATATAAAAAAATCAAGTAAATGCCTCCTAAGTATATAGAAGAAACATATAAATATATATATATATATATATATATATATATATATATATATATATATATATATATATATATATATATGAGGCATTATTTGTCAACCGGACACCCCCTGCTCTCCAGAATTGTTTAAACTTTTAAGAGTCAATCGAGGATTCAAAATTTGTGTTGTTTCGTCTAGTCTTTGGAGCCGAGTGGCGTTTTTCGATTTTCAAAATGGCTGACACGATATGACGGCTTAATACAACGGCTTGATGTATGACTTTAGTTTTATTACAGAAATTATTCAAAATGAATGAGCGCATCAGGCTAAAGATGTTTATGCAAAAGTAATTAATGACATAAAATATGGATCAAGTCTAAAAATGATGAAATTCAAGATGTCGGATCCAATATGTCAGCCGTATAGGCTCTTGCAATTGAAAATGGAAGATTTTGATTGATTGGACCCGCCATCTTGAATTTAGCAATTTGGACATCAGAATTGTAATTATCGAACCCAAAAACCCCTGAGTATCAAATTTGGAGACAGTCAAACGGTTATCTTCCATTTTATATATATAAGAATTGTGAGAGATATATATATATTTATATATATATATATATATATATATATATATAACCAACAAACAGGTACTTAGTATAAATTTTCCAATCGAAAGTAGAACAAAATAGCTTCAATTTAAGATCTGAATGGTCAAAAATGACCGCCTAGGTAGACAGTTATAAGGATTTTAAAAAAGCAAAAACGGCGCAGGCTTTTCTTTGACCCAGTTTTTTGAGATTATTCGTAGATATGTTCATAAGTGAAAATGCTCATAACTTTCGACCCTGGGAGTCATTTTTAACTATCTAAATCTGGTCAATTTTCTACCAGGATAGTCGTTGTTCTTTATTAGAATGTCTCAATGCCTGCAGCAACACAAAATATTTTTCTTTAAAAGGCAATGAGCTATTCTTCTTTTTAATTAACACTAACTTAATTAACTCATTCGACTCTCATGAAATGCTCGCTTCGCCATTATCGGATTATAACTGAATCGATATTTTCCCTCTACACAACATTTAACTTGCTGTACTAACTCGACGAATACTTTCCAATATAGACGTAATGATATTTATCATCAGGAAATATACAACTACGAAATCGTAATTCCTCAGGTATACTCTGCTTCAAGTCAATAACTAAATAAGAATATGGTTTTATAGTATCATTGTAGGAAGCTTCTTGCAAAAAACGTCAAATTCTCAGTATAAAGTTGACGAGCCAAATGCTGAAATTATGCACGGTCCCGAGGATTCTTTAAAAAAACATAATTCGTATTCAACGAAAATTTGTGCTGCCCTTTGTGAAACATATTCTGACATATGTATATTATCAATGCATTACGATGATGACTTCCCTTGATAAACAAATCTATTATTGTACCGTTATTCGCAGACTGGCGCGTCAAATCATCAATTATTAACAATTTTCGTTTTTCCGGATCGTTCGAATAGTCCTCGTTCCGCAGTAATCCTTCACAAAATTCAGTCTCTGCATTTTTCACTCTATAACTCTCCTGCCATTCACTATAATAAAATATTATTTTGTCAAACTTCACATTAGTCAACACATCAAGATACTTTAAAAATCTCTGTATAAACACTGTTTTACCTGCCGAGGTAGGACCAGCGCAAATCATAGTGCACGGATGCGTATTACAAGTATCCATTTGAGCATATAAAGATACACTAACAAAAGAAATACAATAGCCAACCCAAGACCCGTCTTGCCCGTCACGATTCTTACCTCAGGTTGCGTCGCTGGACATACCCTCCCCTCCATTACCGCTTGCCCCTCTTTAAAATGCGAAAATCTGACAAAAAAGTGGGAATTCTGACTTTTCAGAGAATTTTTCTTATTTTCGACGATTTTTACCCTATTTTAAATTGCTCGCCACTTTTGATAAAGACGGTTTTAACGATTTTTTTTTTTTAATTCAAGATCTCGGGCTAAGCCGTTCATTGATGTCAGAGAAAATAATGTCTGCTCGGCCAGGTAATAAATTATTTACCTGGGGCGCAATAAAGGCTATTTTTTGACAATTAGTAATTGGGCCGTAACTTTTTGTTAAAATAGAATTTGGTGGTGGCACCAATGTTTTTAACATATTTTATGTCCAAGCGCATGTAAAAAACTTGGTCTTGCAACAGCAGTATCTGGTCATCGGCTGTGGAAAGGGGAGCCGAGACTGCATCGCACATGCCTGCTCCAAAGATTAGGGCCCGGCGCCTTAAAATTTAATTTTTGTAGGTACACAGGTGAGCAGCGAGCTGCAGGAGCGAGCGTTCGGCGGTGTGGCCACGCCTACTTCCTCGCTTAGGACGCTCGTTCTCTCTTTAGCTCACACAGACTTATGCCACTCGGGTTTCTTCGGGTGCGTCTGCGCGCAATTAAACTCAGTAACAACGTTGCGTATATGCAAACGCGTTACTGAGTTTATCTTCTCGGGCGCGTCTCGCCTGGCATGCTCGCACCTCGAGCTGCGGTAGCACAGTACGCATTTTCTACTTAAACTCTACACACCTAACGAATAAGATGTCAGTAGATGCCACTACGTACTCCACGCTGTCCAGAAGGAGGCCAGTATTCCTGTTAGTGCGGCAAATCCAGTAAAAGGCATATTTTAATCTATCATTTTAATTAATACTAACTCAATGCACCCGGGGATTTTCCTTGAGGACTGATCCAGGGAGTCTTTCCAATCTCGGAATAACTCAGCACGAAAATATTAACTCTTAACTCGCCTTCGACGGGATCTAAAAATACCACTATATGCCGTCCAGCTGGGCTGACTACATCTGACCCTAGTCGGTTATCCTAGGACGCACCATAGTTTAAAATTATCAATCACCTCGCTCTAATACTCTTGTGCGCATAATAACTACTACGCACAAGATCATTGCATTCTTTGCCATCAGCGCATGCGTGTTACGTGTATTTTTCCAAGTCTTTTTCTAAAATCTTTGTTCAATGTTTTTTCACAACATTCGCGTTTTTCTTCAATTAATGCTAACAGTTTGTTCAATCTGTAAGACCTGTTGAAAATCAGGCACACGCTTGTATTTCGGGCAAGGCTCAATAAACTGCTTATATAAAAGTCATTTGTAACGTAACCTATTCTATCATCACATAACCAACATATCACCTAAGTGTAAAAACATAATAATATTTTCTCTACATCAGCAGTTAGGAATGTCGAAAAACCTTTAGGAGCCACGACGCGCGTAGTGCGCATCTCAACGACTTTGGCATTGTTTCTCTTGCTCGCATTATTTTCTCGCTCTGCGTAAATATTTCAGTCAATTATTATTTTCTTGCCACAAGGGTGCGTGTAACATTGTTCTTTCTACGAGTTGGTAATCTCGTGTACTGATCTGCATCAAGCATACGACATAATTCTGATAAATAAAGTGAATAAAGGCTTCGTGCCCCTTATATATTATTAAACATAAAAGGAATAGTGTTTATTGAATTTACCTCATCCTACTATTCTGCTCTGTACTACGATGTACCCAAATTAAATAACTAAAATATTGAATAGTTTCTCTATGATAATAAATACTATATTTTGCTTAAATTCAAACATACTCGTGTCACAGACGCACATGTCTGCAACGCGAGCTGCGAGACGAGTCAGCGATAAGATTCCGCAGAGCCGTACTATGATGTATAAGCATGCGCTTGCATCGTAGACGTTAGCTCAGTGGTTAGACCTCCCGCTTGTTAATCTCGGGGTCGGCGATTCAAGTCCGCGTCTACTCTTTTTCGCATTCCGACTCGTCTCCTCTCCGTCCGTTACACTCGCAATAATAGATTTTCATATTACACAAGTAGCAGTCCTTATTCATGTGATTTTAACTTTATAAGTCATAACTAAAAGTATTTGTACTGTCAAGGAAAAATATAGAAACTTACAGTCTAGTGAGTGTGCCCTCAAAATAGCAAGAGCTTGATTTTATGACCGCAGTGTCCAACTTATCGTAGAATGACTAATATTTCCATAAAAGGTTTCAAAAGAAAGGAGCGCGGTAACGCACTGATGGCAAGTATAAGTTTTATATACTGTGCCGTCCGGAAGCACTGCAACATATTATACTTTTAATTTGCTTTTCGACCTAGATGCGGTTTATTATCCCCAATGATTTTTTGTTTGATGTGTCTTTGATGCTTATGTTTGAGTATTGTATCTTGAAAATTTTAATGAGTTATTTTCCATTTTTCTTCAAAAATTTCTTTTTTAGCAAAATAATTATGATCGAACATCATTTGCGATCATTTTTTTAAATTGTTGGCCATGCGATTCTCTTCTTTTTGAGTACAATAATACAAGCATACGTCATAAAATATACTAGGTTATAACGTTATACATAGAAGTTAATAACCCTCTTGATTACAGCTACGCCACGAACAAAAATTCCGAAGCTTCATTCGTTTTCGACTCAACCTTGCATACTACATAAATTAGTGATTTTAAATATATACGCACTTGGACTCGTTTAAGTTTGAGTCTAATATTTTGCTTTTTCTGCAGTGCTACTCGGAATCAACAAGTTGTTTTGATTTTTATATGCAATTTTTTAGATAGTATTTATAAGTTCTATTGATGGTAGTCAAGATATTATACAAAGAAGATACTTGTGCCACCGCTAGTGCATCGCCCGTCAAGATTTTTGAGTCCAAGCGCCGAGCGCCCGTCAGCGTGGATAGCTAGTGACACAAGCACGACGTGTGAATGTTAAATACAGAGAATATGAACACAGCAGCGTACTGGATCACGGATAATCCTGGGAAACTCAGCTCACGCCGATCGATCAAAGAGGGCACAAAACAACCGCTCTATAGAATATGCTAGCCTGCGACAACAAGAGGGAGATCAAGAGAGTAATCGGCGGCGATTTCAAGCTCGGCTTTAACTTTATGAAGCTCTCGCCGCTTGAGCTCGGCGACGACCTCGATAGCTGCAATACCTATATCTCGATTTCTATATTCCGGTCAACCGAAACTGGATCACATATATGCCTTACATGTCATTGGTGCAGCGAATGCGACAGCCGCTTTGACGGACAGCATGCGGCACTTCGACTCCACGCTCAAGACCGAGCTCAAAGAGGATCAGAAGCCAGCGCTCGAACAACGCCTCGTATAGTGGTTCCTGGGCGGCGCGTTAGACAGCGAGCCCGGAAATGAGTTCGAAGCGGGGAGCGACTACAGCAACGAATCCATCGAGTTTAATCACGACGAGGAGGAGGATGCAGCCCTGCTGAAGTTAGCACGTACTATTAAACGCTCTTTAAGCTGTTTTAAAAAAGTAAAAACCCATATAATATCGCATGTTTTCAGAAACGTACTATAGTACGTGTAAAATATGCACTCAGGTACGTATTTTAGCATGAACTATCACAAGCCCTTTTTAAACCTTATTTTAGAACGTAGTATAATACACCCTTTTATACATGATTGCGACGGTACCATATCCGGTTACGGCGCGAAATTCAAAATTCCCCTTCCCGCTCTTACATAACCCGAACAAAATCTTTTTTGTAAAAATCAAAGCGGATTTATTCATATATTTCTGACACAGAATATATGCAACAACTAATGCAATATTCTTATTCTTAAATATAATTTGAATATATTTATTTTGTTATAAAAACTTTTATTATTGAAATAAATTTTCACTACCTAGTATCCCGGACCTGTCTTATGTGATAATAATACACTACTATCAAGTGGCGCGGTAGCGTCACGAAGGCGAGTTTGAGAAGCAGACGAAGCTTTGGCGCCCGCCACACTATTTAATTCTATATTGGTATCCGAGATTTTACTTTTAAGAAAAACGATACTTTTGATAATTGTTTTAAGTAATTTTTATATATTATTACATTCATGTGCTAATCAGTGATTTTTAATAGAAATTGTCAAAAAAAAAAACTCATTTATACAATATAAACAATCTTGTATATGATTTTCTCAAATTATTATCTTGTTCTCTAGTGTGAAAGGACGGTGAAGTTAGCTGCGCATCAAAAATGATAGGGAATTGCTTTCCCACCTTTTTTACATATCCTCACATTCCTCATGTCATTGCGGGGTTACATACAAAAAAATATTACTGCGGCGTCCTATTAAATTAAGAGTTTATATTATAGGTATAAAAATAATTTAAGATCGGTGTCTAGGTGTACAAGGTGGCCAGTGATGAGGTCTAGGTAGTTCGCCCCGTGGTTTTTCGTGTTTAGGTGTAAAAATCATTTGAACGCAGTGTCGAGGTGTACAAGGTAGCCGATGACGAGGTCGAGGTGAAGCGCTCCGTGATCTTCGGGTTATTTAATTCATTCTTTGTTATGTTACATTCGTCCTCTAGTTTTACTTTCAATACTGTCTCCGTTAATTCAGCACTGTTATCATTCAGGCAGCTTATAATAACTTCATAATTTTTGTTAACGTATATGTTTTTTGTTTGAATGTTTTTTTCGGCTGTGAGACATTCAATTACCGATTTCATGACATCGATGATGCTGTTATTGCTTTTCTTGACAGATATTTTAGGAACTTTTTTCTGAGTTGCTCTTGAGTACTTAATGGTATCTGAGTACGTGCGTAACTTAACGTCAGTCCCACTCTAGATATTTTGCAATTTTTCTTTAAGAAGGTCGTTTTTCTCAGTTAGTTCGCTCACTAACCTTTTCAACAGCATATTTTCAGTTCTTAAAAGTTCAATATCACTTTCTTCGACGGATTCAGACTCTTGTAAGTCTTGAGTTTTGTCACTAGTTTCAGCCAATAGGTCATTTCTCACATTTTCAGATTTATTTAGCTTAAACTGCGCTATTAAAAGTGAGGCAGATTCGCTTAAAACTACCTTATCAATTTTTGAGGTTATGTTTTGATAGCTATGTTCGGAACAAACTATGAGATTATTGCCAACGAATTTATAGTTTTCATTTTTTTGCTTGAGGCAACTATGGTGATAAGCCTCATCACAAATAATGCACACTGCTGTTGTTGCTGGTTTATGCTTACAACATGCAAAATTACTGCGACACCTGTCAGGACGCTTGTTCCATTCCGGCACCATCTTGGCATGTGAGAAATTGTACTAATTTTAAACAAATTTTTAAAATTTTCAAAACTTCCGCTCTAACCGATTTTTTAATAACGCGCCAAAAACACCATGGCTGATCAGTCAGAGGTGCCAACACTTGTCCAGTGTCGATAGTGTTGCACCCTGGTGGCGAATATTGGAATCAGACTAGCAGCAATGGTGAGAATTAATCTCGAGCTCTTTAGAGAGAGATAGAGCTATTTGTATCTAACCTGTAAAAATCTCTGTAGAAGACCTCTATTTAGTTAAATTTGGGGCTAATGTTCCAAAAAAACAGATTTTTGTTTTCCTCTTTAACCATGTTAAAAGTCCATGCTATGTCCTCATGATGAAACAGCTATGAGGGTGTTCGACAGCAGCAATTGTATAGTTGTTGACAGATGAGGTTATGTGGTCTCCAGCTTGCGAAAAAAACTTCAATGTGTAAACCCAATTACCCCACGCTCCCCGGGTACAATAATTTATTTTAAAAATACGTCGGCACATCGAGGGAAGGCGAGCAAAGCGAGGAATAAATCTAAAACCTCAATGTGTAAACCCAATCACCCCACGCCCTCCGAGTACAATAAATTATTTTAATAACTCGTCGGTACATCAAAGGAAGTCAAGCTGAGCGAGGAATAAATCCAAAACCAAAATGCGTGAACCAAACTATTCCACGTTCCCCAAGTAAAATACTTAATTTAAACTACACCTCGGCACATTGAAGGACGGCGAGCAAAGCGAGGAATACACCTAAACCCAAAACTTTTAAACCCACTCTCTCTAAGTTCAATAATTTATTTAAGCCACGCATCGGCACATCACAGGAAGGCGAGCAAAGTGAGGAATAAATCCGAAATCTAAATGTGTAAACCACACGCTCCCCGAGTACAATAATTTATTTTATAAACATTTGGCAGATCAAAGGAAGGCAAGCTTAGCGTGAAATAAATCAAAATCCGAAAACGCTTGAACTAAATTATTCCATGCTCCCAGAGCGAAATAATTTCTTCAAAGTACACATATCAGCACATCGAAGGAAGGCGAGATAAGCGAGGAATAAATCCAAAACCAAAATGCGGTAACCAAACTACCCCACGATCCCCAAGTAAAATAATTAATTTAAACTACACTTCGTCTGTCGTATGTCGTACTGTCGTGAATAATTTTTCGGCTCTTTGGTAAGATATATTTAGCATTAATATTTATCTGCAAAATTATCTTTCGTTGCAATGATCCTTACCCGCGAATATATACCGTAATATTTCTGAAACTACTCCGTCAATATCAATAAAATTTAACATGCATATCTATTTTTGGATTCTGAATTCGGGTAAAACAGTTATTTTGTATTTTCACAACTATTTTTTTTTTCTTGGTAATCTTTGATTTTTGAAAAACGCCATTTGTAAGAGAATAAAATTACCTACTGTTCCTCCTTTGGTCCTCCGGATCGACCGCTTTGTTAGGAAGATAAAATGAAAAAGGTGATTAAAAAAAAAATTCATATCTCTAAAACTAAACATCATAACCTCACGAAAAAAAATCAATTTGATGGGTCACGTGCCAAACTATATCGCATTATAATTTCAAGTGATTTGAACACTTATATTGTTAATAATAAATCGGAAACTGAAAAAATGAGTTTTTTTTTGTGCCTCGATTACGGGCGTTAAAAGTCCTTATTGCACTTGAGATTTTGAAAAAAAGTAGATATTTTATGTGTTTTGGCTAGGTTTATTGCATAGCTTTTAAACCCTTATGGTTCTTAAGATATCAAGGTTTCAATTGTAACGGGGTGTAACTTCGATCAACGAATAACTCGTTAAACGACTGGATCGCGTTCCCTCGATGCGGCGGAGGATCCCTCTCAGCCCGCGAAACACCTCCGTTGCATGCAAATGTTTCAGCTGCTTCTGTACACTGGGTCTACGCGCCGCCTGGCGCGTGCTCGGCTGCTCAACTGCGTTAAATAAGTGCTAATAAATAACGCCCGTGGAGGCGGGGGTATTCGCAGGAAGGAACAGGGATCGGAAATAAGCGGGCGAGGTTTTGAAATGACGAAAAATCACATAAAATAAAAAGACTAAGGTTATATGTACTAGTCGCGAAATAAACGTGAAGTTACAATAATGAGATGATAACACGCGAGTCGCCAACAACTTTGCGACGCCGCGACGCCAGAATAATCGCGCTCGCACGAGTGTATCGACGTGAAGGTCGCGCGCGCCGGACCACCCTCGCATGGATGATACACACTAACACATGCAGTCTCTCCCATGCACTGCGCGCCACACAAACCTTCTCTCTTTCGTCGACGACGTTCTTGATCCTGAACAGGCCGCAAGACTTGGTCACCACTCTGGACCGCTAGGCTAAGGACAGGAACACCTGGACTCCGCGTCTCACTCACTCACAAAGCACACCTCTATCCGTTGGACACAGCACAGCACACGATGAAGCTTTTCCAAATTTTAGCGAAGTCGCGTGTTTATCTAGCGAAGGCCGAGAGCTATCTGAGCGCGCTCTTGAAGGATTAGCCCGCGCGCTCGCTTTCTCTATCTCTTTCGCGTCTATTGCTAAATTCGCACGTGTTTACTATCGCGCACGCGACTCTACGCGGTTTCGGCGCGGCGCAGCGGTACTCATACCGCTACGAGTTGGCTATGGTGCTCAACTCGTTACACAATTTTTTTTTTAATTTTTTGATTCCTTATATCTCTGAAACAATGTAGTCAAATGCTTCAAAATTTTATTTGGTGATATACTCTAAAAAAAGCTATCTGCTGCTATAATTTTAAACGATTTCGTCAAGCGCTTCTCAAGTAAAGAGCTAAAATGTAAAAACCATTTTCCTCAAAACTTTTACTTCCTTTTATAGGGGTACCGTTGCACGTTGTCAAAGTCCCTATCTCCCGAATTTTGAGTATTCACAAAATGAGTATTCTCCCATGAAAATTCGCAGCGCGTGGGGTAGGTGAGTTTAAGAGCTTTCATTTAGAGGCTACCCTTGCTCTTGCTTGCCACCCTTTGATGCCTTGGCGTATTTATTGAATAACTATTCTTACATAAACAATTGCGGAACCCGGGGTAGGTAGGTTTAAGGGCTCTAGTTTTAGATCGGGGAAAGTGGGGTAGTTTGGTTTACGCATTTTGGTTTTCGATTTATTCCTCGCTCAGCTCGCCTTCCTTTGATGTACTGACGTGTTTTTAAAATAAATTATCGTATTTGGGGAGCGTGGAGTGATTTGGTTTACACATTTAGGTTTCAAATTTATTCCTCTCATTGCTCGCCTTCCATTGATGTACCAACGTGTTTTTAAAATAAATTATTGTACTCGGAGAGCGTGGGGTTATTGGGTTTACACATTTAGGTTTTAGATTTATTCATCCCTTTGCTCGCCTTCCTTCTATGTGCCGAGGTGTAGCTTAAATAAATTATTAAACTTGGAGGGAGTGGGTTTAGGTTTATTTCTAGCTTTGCTCACCTTCCATCGATGTGCCTACGTGTTTTAAAAAAAAATTATTGTACTCAGGGAGCGTGGGGTAATTGGGTTTACGCATTTTGGTTTTGGATTCATTCCTCGCTTAGCTCTCCTTCCTTCGATGTGTCGACGTGTGGTTCGAATAAATTATTTTACTTGAAGAGCATGGAGTACTTTGGTTTAAGTATTTTGGGTTTCTATTTATTCATCGCTTTGCTTGCCTCTCTCCAAAATGCCAACGTATTCTTTTGGTGAATGTGTTTTGCGACGTGTAGCCTGCTCGGCTACACGTGTACACGAGCACTAAATTGTCTGCGCAATCAACGTTGTTCCCTGCTGCAATTTATCATGCAGCAGAGGAACAATAACATTCATTGTCGTCGCGCCGAGGAAAATAACCTCACCTGCCAGCCCCGTGGAGCAGCGGTGGATCCCCTGCAGGCTTGACAGGTGACTATGCCCTTCACGGTAGCGCCGCCGCACAGTGGTGCAAAACGGGATTTTTCATTTCAAAAATGTTGATTCAACTGGATTTTCGATATAAATTTGTAGGGTTTTGTATGTAGAATATGAATCCAAATCCCTAGAAAGGATTCGCCAAACCAAAAAAAAGTTATACGGGCCACAAATAACCTCAAATTTGCAGAAAAATGTAGAACATTATAGTAATGGCTTAATATTCTACAAAAACCATTGAATCTTGTAATTTATGTTGATCACTCATCTTATTGCTGTATATAAAACGAAAAGTAAACATATTAGGTAAAAAAAAAGGCAAAAATGAATCCCCCGATATGGAGTAAAATCATGAAAACCCCTATTTTATGTTTATTGATATTTATATACATATACAGACATATATGTATAAATGTGTAAATATATATATATATATATATGGCCTAAGTTTTCCGAAAGTTTATTAAAATTTGACAAAATGAATAAGATTTAAATTAAAGGAACAAAATAAACTACAACAGAGTAAAAAAATGTTATCAACGTATTTTTATCTGTATATATATCTTTTGTGCATTTTTAAGCCATTTATTAATGATTTTGATGCAAGAAAAAATGTAAATAAATGATGTTTTCCCTAAAACATAAAAGTAGTAAAAATGTATACATTTGTTCTCAGCTTTGATGATGCGATAACATTTTCTGGATTATGGTCTTATATTAATTAATACAAGTTTATTATTATCTTTTTTACAAGATAACAGGTTTTACTGTTTTAAAGGTAATAATGCAAAAATCAGTAAACATAATTACGCCATTGGAAAACTGAGAAAAAAGTAAACAAGATACGTCATTTTTTTGGCATTTTTTCAAATACTTTTAAGCACGTAAAATTTAGCATTTACCTAAAATATCAAAGTTTGACAATTTTAAATGTAATGCAATCTATTTATAGACACTAATTGATGTCACTTGTATAAATAAAAATCTGATGCTTCTAAGAAAGAATATATAACAAAACAAGTAGGATGAGGCATTTTCTAGTATAAAAATATATTCGACTCTAAATCATAAAGTAATTTGTAAGTACATATAAGTATGTGTCTATGTGAGTATGTGTGTTTGTGTGTGTTTATGCCCAGGTGAAAAGAATCTCTTGCATATAAATTTTAATAAACATAAGTTTTTATTAGATTTGAATAATAGTTTATAAAGTGCGAAATTTGAAGTCTATACATAGTTTATAACATTTAATAATGTTTTAGTATTAAGCTTTTATTAGTTTTGTTTTAATTCCATACATTTTCAGCTCTTATTAGATTTTATTAGTTTTTGTACGTAGGAAATAAACTCGAAGTTAAAAGCTAATAACAGTTAAATACATCTCATTAGATTTTAGTAGCTTTTATTTATTTTCAGTGTTTTTAAAAATAATGAAAACAGATAATTAAAAATATTTTGATTCGTGATATAGGAAGACAAAATAAAGCATAATTTATAATAGTTATTAGGAGTATCAGATTTTTGAAAAACTAATACTGACTGATCCTAAGAATTATATATACCTATAAATCATAAATTACTAAATGCAATTATTAAGTTATTAGTAGTTATTAGCTTTTTTGTAAGGTGACACATTTTATATTTTTGTAGTGGAATACCGAAAAGCTAACAAAAGTTAGTAAAAGGTAGAAACTATTATAAATGATTACTAGAGTCTAAAATCCACATATTATAAATACGTTATAAAAGTTATTAGATTTTATTAGATACTTCTATGTAAGTGAATTTCGGCCTGGTTGAGTATGAGTGTATACGGCCGATACATGCTATGACTATAAACAAAAAGCCGAAAATTGAACAAAAAGCTTGAATGATCGTTATTGAATCGCACCTGTAGCTCTGGAATGATACATTTCAAGAAAACCGTCAGTGTAGTATGTATTAGATATATGTTCGCCGTTGACCTTTATAGCTGTATCTGTTGCGCGTTGTAAATAAAGGTTTTCTCAAATATATCATAACACAACTTTGAGCTGCTCGTGCAGTTTTCACTTCGATCGTTTTAGCTTTTAGTTCAGTTTTTAACAGCGAAGCATAGAGATCAGAGATCATTTGTACAGGTTATTTCAAATATAAAAAAAAAACAATGGCTACAACTATTAAAAAAAGAGACATTTTTAATGCATATAAAACTTCTGGTGCTAAAAGTGATGTGCTGCGAAAGGAAGCTGCGTTAGGTTTTGTAATGCGTAAATGCGGTTTTTCAGATGATTCAATTATACGACAAAAGTTACGGTCATCGTTTTTTAATAATTTAAAGAGGAATTGGAATCAATTACCTCGTAATAGTCGCAACTTTGTGGAATTTTCAAATAGATTCAAAGATTGGCTTGATGGTGAAATCACTTTTTGTTTAGAAGATAGACAAAATGTTAGTGAAAATTCAGAGCCTGGTAAGTTATTTTTTCTCTATAATTTCTAATGTTTTTCGTCAAAATATTCAATTACTGTATTATATGTGTATACTATGTATACTTAATCAAAGATTGTTTTTAAAGTAATCAAGTTGTATCGCTGGTCCGTACGAAGTCTAGCACTGTTTAGATTTTTAAATGAAACTTCATAAGCTGACCGAAGTAACAGTTTATATATATATAGATGTAGCTCTCGATTAAACTTTGTTTTTCGGTATTTAGTAATTTAAAATGGCTTCACCGCGTTTTTGGGCCTGTAGAGTGGACTGTGACGTTTATATATAGACTAGAGTTTGAACAGTGCGCTCTAATCTAGAAGTAGTTTTAGACACATGCGCACTACAAGAGCCAATAACATAACGTTGGATTCACTACATCCGGTCATGACTTTTTTTATAGGGGGATAAAGCGCTCGTCTACCACCAGCTCTAGTGAAAAATAACACGTGATTAATCACGTGGTTAATTGATCGATAATATCATGTGATTAATTACGTTATTAATTAATCGATAATATCACGTGATTTTTTTAGTAGGGAGGACATAGATGCGCAGTTATTATACTTGAGCTAATTAAGTTATTATAATGTGCTAATTAAGGAACCTACGAATTCTGCGACAATGTTGACGTAAATTTATGTGCATTATTACTGATGAGCTCTAGATGTGTTGAAATGCGATAGTGTATAATCCGAATTATTAAAGCCTTCAGTCGTCAGGGGGTCTAAAATTGTAATATCGATTACCTGGAACTTAAAATTAGTAGATCAAATTTGAGTTGTGCTACACTTCGCGGGAAACGCGCGAGATGTGCTGCTCATCGCGGGGAATTCCAAATTGTGCCACTGTTGTTTGTAAATTTTAACTGTGCTAATTCAACTTCTGACGGAGCAGTGGTATATAAACGATACTTTTTTTTATGTGTAATAGTGCCTAATAACACTGTCACACAAATGGAAAAAGATATTTAACCTTGAAATTCAAGGTTATTTATAAATTTATGTTTTTTAATTATCTTGAAATCCTGAGGTGATAGAGTAATTCTAAGATCAGATTCAGATACAGTGGGGCTAGATAAATAGGAATATTATAGTCTTGTTCTTGGATCAGACCACTTTTTTTTGTGTACCGGTGTAATATTATCACAATTTATTAAAATTTGTTTTAAATAATCAACTTTTTTATTTAAAATTTTGAAATGATGTTAATCATTTATTTTTCATAATTTGTAGCTTGTGAACGAGGTAAAGGTAGGCCAAGTATAAAGTATGAAACTGCTTCTGAAACCACAAAATGGAGAAAGCGTTCTGTTTTAAACAGTATTTTAAGTAAAGAAGAGTGTTTAGATGTGGTAAAAAGTAAAATGGCAAAGGAAGGAAATAAGCTAGGTGCTAAGATATTAGCTAGATCGGCAAATAATAATCTTATTGCTACACTAGATGAGCAAAAAAAAACTGAGCAAATTAAAATGTCTGCAGATAACGCTCTGTCATTGATAGTCGATACACAACAAACAAGACACCATTATAATGTTATGAGGAAAAATGCTATTAATCATAATTGCTTCATTTATCCTTCGTACTATAAGGTATTCAGATTTTTATGAATAATTTTTTTATTAAATCTTTATAGTAATTGTTGTATCTATTATTATTGATAAATTGTTTATGATCAATCATTGATTGAATCCATAGTAGAATCCATCTAGTTTTAAAATGTTTTTTTAACTGTAACTGACTATTTGCAAGAAAGTAGTTATTTTTAAGAAATATCATTTTATGATAGTCAGAATTTTCCGTCCTTTAAAGGTTCAAATATATTATTTGTTAACATAGCAAATAATTTGTGTTCTTTTTAGATTTTTCAAGCCAAAAAGAGAGCATGTCCAATTGGATTAGAAATATCTGAAACAATGTTTCGCTACAGAATCTGTTAGAACACACAGTAAAACGACTATGCTCTTATTTAAAATTGAAATTCGATTCAGATAATACAAGACTAATACTCCTTGGAAAATATGGTTTTGACGGCACTAATTTAAATGTATATAAACAAAAAGCTGTGGACGATAAAGCTTTTAATAGTAGTGCATTTTGTTCTTCTTTTGTCCCATTGGTACTGCAAAATGAAGATAGATCAATCACTTATTGGAAAAATCCCAGACCATCATCAACTCGCTTTTGTCGGCCAATAAACATCATATTTGAAAAAGAAACTGATGTTTTATGCAAAAATGAAGAACAAAATTTGAAAAAACAAATTGAAGAACTCCATGATATTTCAATAGATAATTTCAAAGTTGGTTTTCAGTTGTTTCTAACAATGATTGATGGGAAAGTGAGTATAAACATTGTATTCAATTAAAAAAAAATCAATAGGCTATTTAATTAATATTTAAGGAATGCAGATCAAATACTACTTACGTTTCTATTTTTAAAGCTTAAAAACTTGTAAAGTTGTTAGCAGGATATGATTAATGTAAGATAACTAAAGAAAGGGAACAAGAAAAATCTTTTTTCTTCATTGATAATAATTCACATTTTTCCTATGTAAAATGTAAATAGTTTTTACGTATATTGTGTCAAATTCTTAGCTTCTTGCTCGTTTTAAATAGACGCGTTTCTACCAGAGCGTGATCGAGAATTATAAAGTTCGTAGTCTGTTAAATGCGTATTCGTTACATTTATTTCATTATCTTTATCTAAAAATACAAACATACATACCCGGCTATATGTACACATTTATTACATTTTTTTGTAATACTATCAATTCATTACTTTAGGTAGGCTCTTAATAATACGTCAAGTCAGAAGTGTTTTGTGTGCAAGGCATCAATATCACAGCTTAATGACATTAATAATGTGGTCAATCATCCGATTAATGAAAATGCATTAAAATATGGATTTTCTGTCCTTCACGCCTACATACGATTTATGGAATTAGTGCTTCACATTTCGTATCGTTTGGAAGTAAGGCAGTGGAGAGTACGTAGAAATATTTTATTGACTCAAAATAAAATTAAACAATCTATAAAACCAAAGTAAAGCATTTACATAACAATGTTATTTTGACTTAGATTTCGAAAGACAACAAAGAGACAATTGATGATCGTAAAAAAAAATTCAAGAACTTTTGCGAAAAAAATTTGGAATAATGGTGGATGCTCCATGCCAAGGAGCAGGCAATACAAATGATGGAAATATTGCTCGAACTTTTTTTAACAACGTTGATATTGTTTCTGAAGTAACATGTAAAATCTCTGCACTCACTAATCATTTTTTAAATAGACTTTGCTCATTAAAAAATTGTCCTTGTTTTATCATCAGTTTATATCTGAAGCTATCAAAAGAAAACTGAAGACAACTAAAGAAAACTAAATTAACTGAAGAAAAATGTCGAAATTGAGTCAAAGCCAAAAGTAATATTTAGTTTTTAATAGTTATCTTCAGTTTGTAACAGTTATGTTCAGTTTGAAACAGTTATGGTCAGTTTGTAACAGTTATGTTCAGTTTGTAACAGTTATGCTCAGCCTTTCTAAGCTGTAAGAAAGCTTAGATGTTACTCTGTGTGATTTGATTTGATAATTGAACACAACAGTTAATTATTAGAAAAAATAATTAATAACTGTTATTAACTGAATAACAGTTTTAAACTGTTCAAAAGTAGAGGAAATTTATAGAAAAAGTGAGGAAAACTAAAAATTTTAAATTTTTGTTTGTTGGAATTTGAATATAACAGTTAATAACTGAAAATAAACTGAAGTAAAGAAAACAGTTGATAACAGCTGTTATTGTCTCAATTTTGAAAATTTTCTGCAATTATCTACAGAAATTTACTGTTTTATTCCGTTTTCTTCAGTTGTCCGCACTTCCGATTGACAAAAATGACTTTCCTCGCGATTTATAGTCAATCGTGCTTTGGCTAGCTTCGTCAGCACGATCTCTAAGACTTTTAAATGGTCTTCGATCGTTTCGGTACAGACGATAATATCGTCCAAATAGCTGTAACAGTGTGGTTCGAGATCGGGCGTAATCAAGGAGTCGATCATACGCTGGAAGCAGGCAGGAGCACCAGCTAAGCCGAACGGGAGACGTTTCCATTGGAACAACCCCATTCCCGGGACCTTGAATGCTGTATACGGTCGACTTTCCTTTTTTATTTTTATCTGATGGTAAGTGTTGCTCAAATCTATCGTAGATATGTAACGAGCACACTGAAGCTTACTCAAGATAGTATCCATGAAAGGTAAGCGCTTACTTTGGAAAGTTTATTTAATTTGCGAAAGTTCATGCACAATCGACGCTTTCCACTGTTCCCCTTTTTCACCATCACGACGGGACTAGCCCAGTCGCTGAACGAAGGCTCGATGATATCTGCTGCTAGTAACTCCCTTACTTGAGAAAAGAGCATTTCTTCGAGTTTCTTCGAAACCGGATAGAATTTCTGCTTGATCGGACGACATGTCTCTACCTCTAGATCGAACTCCACCAAGTTCGTAAAGCCGAGCGGCCCATCATCTTTAGGAATTAACCGATCGAGTAATTCTTCTAACATCCGTTTCTGGCCTTCATGCAAATCCTGCAGGCCAATCGAATCTAAGACCGGATGAGTGGTTCCGTCTGTTACCGCTTCACAGGCGTTTATGACTTCGGTTGAATTTTCAACCGTTAACGTTCGTTCACGAGGGTTAAGCCTGGCGTCGAATTGTAGAACGAAGTCAGCGCCTAAATTGCATCCTTCACGTAAGTCAGGTACTAGCGTAGTAAGCGTCCTGGTTTGTCCACCGATCGTGAAGGGCAAGTCGACTGTTCCAGTCACCATTGAGGTTTTACCGTCAGCCATGCAGGCGACTATTCCGTCACATGGTTTTATTTCTGCGTTACATGCACTGGCTAGTTGTACGGACGTAGCCCCGATGCAAGTTTGAGTGGCTCCTGGGTCGTAAAGGGCCCTGACCCTGAATTCGCCTACCTGCACCTGCAGCCACCAGCGCTGGTCGGATAAAACAGCGTTACTACTGGTCGCTGCGCAGTGTGCTATTGCAGTCGGATTTAGTTGTTCAGTCGACTGTGATGCCGAGATCCCTGGATTAACCTCGGGGTCAGTACGGATCTCGCTTACTGTTCCCCTTTGGCTTTTCCCGCACAATTGGGACACGTCTTCTTCGTAAAGCCCGGTGACTTACAGGTCCAGCAAGCTAGTTCTCTTTTTTCCTTGTTTGCTGAGTCACTCGATTTTCCAGATGATTTATTGGCCTCCTTGGAGTCGGATTTATTTTTCACATCTGTCGGCGTCGTGGACTTCGTCTGCTGATTTTCCGCAGAGGTTTTCTTCTTACCCTGGGTAAATCTATTGGACCCTTTTTGGTTCTGCCGGCCGTTGTTATCCTTCTTTGCTATTGAAGGGTAATTGTTGTTGACCCAAGTCTTGAACCAAAGGGGTAGCTCCTCTGCATCAGTTGGACAGATAGCTGCTATCGCCGGCTGATTTTTATTCTTTGCCTTCTCCGGTGGATTATAAGCCGCTGCTGGTAGCATAGATTTCTCCGAAGTAGGGGGTGGCTTGTAACGTGATTTTGCTCTCGTCCGTTTCTCGGCACTCACTGCTTTACTCTTGAATTCGTTTAGAGTTTCGAATTCCATTCGACCGAAAATCAACTTTAACTCTGGATTCATATTTTGATATAAAATATCCAGCTGTTGTCGAACTGGTAGGGCATCCGGCATACGGTTGAATATCATGACCATGCTAACGTAGTAATCGTTTACGTCTTCGTGTGGTCCCTGCGTACGTGAACTCGCCTCCACAATTAGTTAACGAATTTAACAAGGTTAGCGACGGACGGAAGTCTTCTGGCGCGTAGTCACCTGCTAGTCACCTAAACAATCGACGCATTCTGTCTTCATCAGCCCCCCTATCCTGCAAACCTAAGAAATCTAACGCTTGACCTAACGTATTCGTGTCCATCGATCTTACGTGGTCTTGTATCGCTACATGCGATCTGCTTAAGTCTATGTACGAGCCAGTTAAAGACATTGTGCTCGTTGAGTATTCTGACATTTAATAGAAGCAGAGCCGAGTCAAATTAAGCACAACCAAAAAAACTCAGGATTCAACAATCCAAGTTACTCTCGAAGTGAATTTAATAATTAGTTGTCGACACTGGAACACACGTTTGCTTTTCCGATTAATACGTGTGATTTAATTTTAATCACTCAATTAAATTTGTAGAACGGTAACAATAATTTGTTTTTGAACCGCGATAAATTGCCTGACAGAGCAAGTAATCACGCACGTTTTGTGCTACAAGTTTTAAAATCTGAGAAAGAGAAAAAAACTTACTAATTTGTAAAAAAAAAAACAATTCCACTTTTATAAATTATTTGTGAATTTAAATGTTACTAACTCCCTCTATCATGCAAAATTTTTTTTTCTACGCGAATTCGAAAAAGCAATTATACGCCGGAGCGGCTGTGTGTTGATTGTATATGTATATTTATTCGTACGTTTCTGTACTCAACTACACAGCTATTTTTCTCACAAAACCAGGCTCAAGATCTCACGAAAATTTTCTAAATTATTATCGCGATTTATGCCTTAACATTCCTAATAACACAACAATTTGTTGAACTGCGAGATTACGGCTTAAACAGTAGTCAAGTTCAAAAATTGCATCAGAGTGCAAAAAGAATTCTCAAAACCCATACAATAGTTTGAATTCCTATACTGACTATAGTTCATCCGTCTCACTCGCACTCAGCCAAAAATTCCCTGCCTAACGGCCGACACTGTATGAATTCGAGCTCTCGGTTCGCGGCGCGCGATGTAAACAATATATACGCTCGCTGTCGCTGGCCGCTCGGTCGTGGACCGTTTTGAATTTTGAAGGCTGATGCCTGCCGCTACAAAGTTAAACTGTGCGTATTATTCGACGCTGTCTAATACTTTTTACCGTTGCGGTCAGTTTTTTTTTCCGAGTCTCACTTACGCCTACAATGTGTCGACACTGTAGCACGAGTAGCCGCTATACAATTTTTGTACACTCGCGAGTTAAATAGCTTGACCTTGACACACGTTTTGGGGCGCCATTTATAACACTCAGTTAATACCTTTCTGCCGTGTTATAACCAGGGCCAGAAGGGCCCTGTTTATTGTAAATTAACGTCGGGCGTGCTGAAGGCACGGCTCGGCCGACTCAGATCATGCACGTGTTTTTACACGGGCCCGCGGAGGCGGCGTAGGTCGGGTCGTAGGAAATAACACACGAGAAGTTTAGATAAGGAACTGTATATTCAATTGTACTATACACAGAGGTGCAAATGCCGCACACTTCGACGAACGATAAAGAGAGACGAGAGATATTACCCCGTCGACGTGAGAGAATGAGAGTGCAGGTACTTACAACGCAGTAGTGGCAGTAGTACTTAACGCAACGGACGTGGAGATGTAGCAGTTCGGACGGGCGTCGCAGCGGCTTGTCAGTAACGCACGGACGAATATCGTTCGCACTCGAGATGCTCGCAGGAACCACAACAAACACGCGTATAGTAGCAGCGCGAGCTACTCGTGTGGATAGCGCAGCGAGACTAACTCTAGTCACGGCTCTCCCGGCCGTCGGCACATCGTTGTCATCTCTCGG
>JAZHPH010000302.1:101715-115978 GCA_037356405.1 Nasonia oneida | reverse complement strand
AGAGAGAGAGAGAGAGAGAGAGAGAGAGAGAGAGAGAAGCAAACCTGGCTACTGCCGGTGCCGTTGACTTCAGCGCTGACTTTCAGGACTGCGCGCGTCGTCCGGAGTTGGCGGAAAATATGCGTCGTGACCTAAGATGGCGATCTTGTGGTGTTCCTCTAAAATCCAAATCCAAGACCCGATGACCTCTAGCCTCTAGACATTTAACCTCTAATCCTCTAAAACCTCTAAAGCATCTAAACATCTATGTACAACAACAACGAGTAATGTGGCATAATGCGGCAAATTGCGAAAGTAAATTCCAGAAAACTGGACGCTCTCCGACCGTTACGACTTTTGAACAGTCGAACGGCTGCCAAAGTATTTCGAGCACAACTCATCCACTACGAACAACACTTTTTTGCACACTCTTCCACTAATTTCCACAAATACTGCACGCTCTGCTACAAATGTTTAGAGTCTCTTAGATTTATAAGAGATTTGTGGATCTTTTGCAATAAGTGAACAAGGTGGTTAAAACCAAACACTCGAATTAAATAATGGAATTAAAACTTGTGAAGTTTATTAATAAAAAGTGTATGTACAAGTGTGATTGAACTATGGAAAATAAATGTGAAAGGTTAAGTAAAATACCGACGCGAGAACAATATGATAAATGTATAACGGTCGATACTGTGAGGCGAGATCGAGCGCTTCGGCAATTTGCACTAACTATACATCCGCGAAAGCGGCAAAAGACAGCTCGCACAACAGGCGGAAAGAGAAAAAGAGAGGGAGCAAGAAAGCGCGCGTTGCCATGGTAACCCCCCTTTGGTGCCGTGCGAGCTAGCAAAAACGTCCGAATTTGGAGACAACGACCACGCTTCTCAAACCCCCCCCCCCCCCGTCTCTCTCTCTCTCTCTCTCTCTCTCTCTCTCTCTACGCAACTAAACTAATACCTGAACTGCCCGAAATGTGTTAGAACCGGTGAGTGAGCCGCAAGAAGTGTTAGGACCGTGAAGTTAGCCGCGCAGCTATATACAGATAGGAATTGCATTCTTAAGAAAATATAATAATATATCACGATATTTAGAATTAAGAGGTTGCCGGTGCATCCTCTGCGTTCCGAAGCAGTAACAGTAACTAGTTTGCGAGGGTAGCCAATGACAAGGTTCAGGTTGTTTTCGGTGTCTTGGTATAAAAATCATTCATGTACAGTGCCTAGGTGTACAGGTTGGCCGATGACGAGGTCTAGGTGGAGCGCTCCGTGGTTTTTTGTGTCTAGGTGTAAAAATCATTTAAGGGCGGTGTCTAGGTGTACAGGGTGGCCGATGACGACGTCTAGGTAGTTTGTCCCGTGGTTTTTGGTGTCTAGGTATAAAAATCATTCAAGGGCGGTGTCTGGGTGTACAGGTTGGCCGATGACGTGGTCTAGGTGGAGCGCTCCGTGGTTTTTGGTGTCTAGGTGTAAAAATCACTGTTACAATGTCGCTACCCTAAGCGGGTCTTAGGCGTTGTCGTCCAGATTGGAGGGGTGAATGCCTATCACCACTACACAACGCGTCCTCAGGTTGCGAATAGAAGTACAGCCCCTGAGAACGAGGGTAGCTGCGAATAAATTGAATTAGCAGTCATGGACAGGTGATAGAAACAGGCGTGGGTGTGATGAGCCCTCACTGTCGAACGCATTCATCTAGAAGCACTACGCAAGCACCACAACAAAAAACACTCCACATTATCTCTTATCTCTTAATCTATCTCTTTTATCACACATTACAGAAATGGGCAAAAATCCTGCTGCCGAGGAGGATGCGGGAGCGATGACAACTGCCCCGAAAGGGGATGTGTAGATTGTGTAGAAAATAACCCCCGCGAAATGTACAGAGGGATTAACGCCATCAGAAAGGGTTTTAGGAGTAGAGCGCAATTGATGAAGGACGAAAGCGGGGACCTCGTAACAAATGACAACGAATTACTGTTGCTGTGGAAAAATTATTTTGATAAATTATTAAACGTGCACGAAAATAGCGAAGGATTGGGGGCCGAAATTCACACTGCTGAACTCCACGTGGGGGAACCGAGCTACTAAGAAGTAGAGGCCACGATTAAAAAACTAAAAAACAACAAAGCCGCGGGAAATAATTCCATACCAGCTGAGTTACTCAAATATGGGGGCGTCGAGCTCACTTTTAAAATCTATAAACTAGTTTGTCCTATCTGGAAAAATGAAGCAATACCCGAAAATTGGAAGGAATCTATAATTATACTGATCTTTAAAAAGGGGGATAAGACAGACTGCAATAACTATAGGGGGGTATCTCACTTTTAGTAACGTGCTACAAAGTTCTGTCAAACGTAATACAAGCTAGACTTACTCCATTCACGAAAGATATAGTAGGAGATTATCAGTACGGATTTTGGCGCAACAGATCGACGAGCTATCAAATGTTTACCATAAGACAGTTGTGAGAGGAAATGTGGGTATTTTGCAAAATCATACACTAACTACTTATATTCATTTTGTTTATTGATGAACAACTAAAATTTTCTTTTTATGAATTAGAACGGCATACAAACACCATAAGTACAATGCAACGGGCATGGCAAGTTACGTAGTAATTATCTTGAGAGTTGTTCCTCGCTTCATTACGATTAAATATAATAAACTTGACTTTGTTTGATTGATCTCAGTTCTTTTATATCTGTAATTTCGTTGCGGAATATATCAAACTCGCCTTACCTTTTACTTTTTTAAAAGTTAATTTTCTTTAGAGATCTATTTTACAATAATGTACGGATACTCTATTTGCGCTATTTTCTGGATATCTTATCGGATTCCTTTTCTCACATGTTGATCGATGTGTAGTATTTGGCTTTAACCTATCTTAATCACTATTCATTATATTTGTTTGCCTTTTTACGGTTACGTTTTCACTTTCTTCTGCGCTATCAAATACAATATCATCAATTTCGTTTTTGAACTTAAGTTCGCTTCTCTTACTTGACTCGAAAGTCGGAGTACGGAAAGAAATATTTTCATCGTCATAGTCGAGGCCAATATATTTTTTATCTATTTCAACAGCATCTATGTGTCTTGCAACTGTCTTTCTACCATTTAATAAGGCTCTATTTCCTACATCACTATAACCTAACAAAATTCCCATTTTAGCTTTGTTTATCCCATTTCGAACTTTTCTTTTGTTTGCGTTTTCTAACAAATACTTTATTCTCGTATAATTTTAAATTTTCAACATTTGGTTTTTTATTAAAAAATATCTCGTATGGAGTATTCTTTTCACTCGTGTTTGCTAAAGTACGATTTTTCAAATACGTCGCAGCACTAACAATTTCTAGCCAATATTTTTTATCTTCTTGGGCATTAACTAATAAACAACGCGCCATATCAATAATTGTTCGATTGAACCTTTCGGCAATACCATTAAATTTATGTGCATACGCTGGAGAATTGTTTATATATATACCTCTCTCTTCTGCGAATTCATAGAATCGATTATTTAAGTATTCTTTACCGTTATCACATCGTATTATTTTTACTCTCTTTTCAGTGATATTTTCTACTTTGTTTATATACTTTATCATACATTTCATCCACTTCATCCTTAGTTTTAATGCAATAAATTTTGGCTATTTTACTGTAATCGTCAATCAAAGAAACAAAATATTGTTCACCGCTTGGACCCGGGGTCTTGAAACTACCACATACGTCAGTGTGTATTAACTCTAAAATATTTATCGCTCTTGTTCTGTTATTATTAAACGGTAAATTATGGATTTGATTTCCTATGGATATTTTGCATTTTAAAATTTCCGATTCAAACTCAGTTCGTATTCCTTTCAACAACTGTCTCTTACTTAAGATATTTAAATAGCCAAAATTCACATGCCCTAACATTCTATGCCATTTCTCTTTTGAAGTGATAACTTCTTATAGGACGGTGAACCTACAATGTTTGTAACTTCTGGAATGCGTTAGATCGAATGCGTTAAATGGAATGCGTTACAGTGATATCTATAGGTATACTGGTATAGGGCTCTTAGCTCTCAACCCGGCAGGCCCCCTTCTCCGTGCGCAAAGCTAAATATAGATTTACTCTCTTAGGATCTTATACACTTTCTCCTGGCGCAGGGATAAGTATATATATATATATAGCTATACTGTTTTCGGACCCCCTCCCTCTCCAAGCAATACCTATAGATTTAGTCTCTTATGCATACTATACCGCATTACTTTGCTTACGCTTTCCTTCACTGTCTTTCTCATTCTCTCTGTACACTTCGTTGGTATATCGCCCTCTACAGACAGTGACACTGTGTATTTGTTATCCAGTGTCATACGAATTGTTAAATACATAATTGTGAAAATAATTGAGTTAGCTCTATCGGTTTCGAGGAGGGTAGCTTACCGATCGACACATCTGATTCGGACACACGCCATTTCGGTTATCGATACAGAAGGATTGCCATACGAGATCGTGTTTGTACGGAATAAATTTTATATAATCACAACCAATATTAACGTAGTAGATGGGCTTGCGAACGGTGCAGTTGGAAAATTAGTTTACATTGAAACTAACGATGAAAATGAAATTACACGTATATGGTTGCACTTTCAAGATTCACCAAAAACTGGATAAAAAGCTACTGCTATTACGTTTTGTTTTTCATCAATTATTTTTGACATTTTGCCTTAAGATATAATTGTATATGTATCCGTTAATTTCGCATAGCTAATTAGATTTGTATTTATTTCTTTTACGTACAAAACATTTTTCATTACAACTTCATTTTCTTTATCAAATGCTCTGAAATAACTTACAACATTACTTATTTAAGTTGCTTCTAATTAATTACTATCTCCTCAATAGATTTTAACCGGTTTCTTTAACTCAATATAATTTTCGTAATAGCTATCATCATTAATCATATGAACAACCGCTGTCGAGCAACCATTTAATTTTGTTACCTATACTTTGTTAATTTCGCGCCGCGTGCGCTGTTGCCACCCAGGCGCTTACATCTGTAATGCTCGCTTAACTGGTTCTCGCTCCTTGCTGCTGCTGACGGAATTTGCCGCGCCCTTTGCCGTAGCTGCCTCTTCTGCCTCTGCCTTTGCCGCGGACACGTGTTGAACCTCGCCACGATGTGCCGCTATGCCCCGCTTAACCGCCATCTTGGCACTCTGGGGAATGCCTGGTCTTACCATACTTGAAGCAACTTCTTTTCTTTGTTACAAAGACATTTGTTTTATATAATTCAGTTTCTCTTTTTTACTTATTTTAGCACCTGCACCTTTTAAATAATTCACTGTTTGTTCAAAATCATTGAAGAACGTGGCAGTGTCACAGTATTTCCCTTGTTTTAAATTTTTCAATTTGTTTCTACACACGATCTGTAGTGCTGTAGATTCTTTCAGATACATACTATTAAACTTTTTAATTATCTCAAACGCAGTAGTTTCTTCGCATCTAAATTCTAATTGCTTATTTGAGATCGAGAGAACTATATATAATATTTATAGCTTTTAAATCTTGTTCATCCCATGACTCTTCATCTTTCTTTGCGTCTTTTTCTTTAGTTGTCACTTTATAACACTTTTTCAATTTTAAGAACATCGTAATTCTTTTCTTCCACATGCTGTAATCCTCTCTATCAAACACCGTATAGCAAATTCTTTCTTTTCCATTTCGTCTACTTGAATTTCAATCTTCTCTTTTACTTTAGAATTTTCTTCAACTTTTAGTTTATTATTGAACGTTCCTTCTTGTTCGGAATCTTGCGTTTCAATTTTCACCACTTTCTTCGTTTCCGGCGTTGCTCCCTTATCCATAAACTCAAGTCCTTTCTACTTGCACTTGACTACGTGTTTCACACGCACTTCTTAATCCGTGTGCATCACTATGTTTTCACGACTTCTCAAAAACTTTTCTTCTTATTCATTAGTCGTATTCTACTAGCTTCTATTGTTGCTTATATTCCTCTTCTTTTACTAATTTTTCACTTATATTTTTAACTTTGAAAATGTTCTTACACGACGTGGCTTTTAACCTTACTAAATTTTAAATATATCTTTTATCACTCGAGAGTGGATATGCGTGATAGAATTTAATACAAACCATGGCTACTACCATAATAATAAATGACACCAGAGAGGATTATTTTATTTAATATATACAGCTTCAGTACCACTCGTCGTGTACACCATGTGTACTAAGCGATGGCTCAATTCCAAGAGAGCGATGCGAGAGCGTCGTATAGTCTCTATACAGCTAGTGGTTATGTGACTCACACGCATACCGCGAGAGGGGATGCTCACATGTGTGCATTCCCTTGCACTTTAATTAGCACGCTTGCTTATTCTAGCGCGCTATACTTTATAGTATAGTCGGAATTTTTTATACAGGACATACTATATTTCAACGTAAATAACAATACAATTGATTTGTCAATCGCAAGCGAAGCGAGCGTTTCTTGCTAGTTATTAATTATAGTTTTTACTTCTTTCTTATTAGTAGGTTAGAAAAAATTTGAATTTGCATTTATATCGGGCAGTTTAAGTTCAGTATTATTAGATTTACAGCACAATGGACGCAGTCTGGGTGCTAGACCGGCACGTGTAACACAGAAAAGCGTGTATTTTTAGTATTTCACGTGATCAAATCAATAAAATCACTTAAAATTTGTATTATTCTCTTTCTCTCTCTGTCTCTCTCGCATATCCATATATAATGAATTAATAGTTGTTAAACGAAATATCGCCATGAAATAAATGCACATGCAAGACTGAAAATCTTGCTTTTCATTTATTATTAAAAAGAGAAACAAAAAAAACGAGCCTCGGTAGATTAATATCTATTTTATAGAAGCTGAGATTAATGCAGTTTTCAGTTAAACAGAGTATACAGGTTGAACAAAATTTTTGAACCCTCATATCTTCGAAACTAACTGGTTTTATAAACAGCCCAAAGGAAAGAATCAAGGTGCTGTATAATGCAAAGTAAATCCAAAATTTGAACTTGGTTATTTCCCTTTTACTCCGTAAAACACGCTCCTAAAACCCGTTCATTAAAAAAAATTTCCCGTTAAGTTAGAAGCAAAATATTAAACAAACTTTTTACCATTTTTTCGTAAAATTGTGAATTTTTCATTTTATGTCTAATACGACTTTTAATAATTTTAATGTTAAGTTCAATCAAAGTAAATTCAATCTGAAAGAAATTTTTGTTATAAATGTGAAAAATACTATTTTTTACTGCAGTATATACGTGTATAATACTCGGCGTATGGATTTTAGTGAATACATTTGAGAGTATCGATTAGATTTTTTTGCGTTTTTTCAAGATAAATTTCTAAACAAAAGTTGCAGTGAAGGAAGAAAATGCAGTTACAGAGACTGGTATTCCTTGACTAAACAATTTCACTGGACCCTGGTAATACTAACCTGCTTGATGACATTTGGAGGTTGGACTGGTAATTATTTACAGTTTCAATTTCAAGATTTAACACTAAAATATCTCTCTTTACATTTTTATGAAAAATACATGAAATACCTTTTTCCTTCACAGGTAAGAAAAGCTGTACAGAGCACAAAGGTATAAGTGAATATACCACATTAATGTAGAGAATCAAGGTCTATGTGTGCGGAACATTGAAAACTTGGTCTTAAAGAATTTGACAAGTATTAATTTAAGTTATGCTTTCAACAATAATCATGAACTTTAATGTTGATTTTCTCAAAATATGGTTTTTACTGATTTCAGCTCACTGTTCGTAGGATTCCAAGGGCACGGGTGGATCCTTTGGGCTCAAATTCAAGAAGGATACTTTATACACCCGTTTTGGTATGAATGCAGAGATTTTAATTTAAATGTTTAAAAAATGTTTTATACTCAAAAAGGTTGTATAATAAGCGAAAAAAGAAGAAATTCAGTATTTTCATCGCCAAAAATTATCAAACATTTAAATCAAAATCCCTGCATTCGTACCAAAACTACAGGTGTACAAAGTATCCTCCTCGAATATGAGCGTAAAAAACCACTTGTTCACTTGGAATCCTACAACCAGTGAATATATTCACAAAACATTGCACCGAGTGCACAATGGGTAAGCGGGGATAATTAATCTTTCAGCACGGTAGTTTTAAAGGTTTTATTACTAAATAACAGTGAAAAAATTATAAATAATTCACTTCAATTGTGTAATTTTTACTCATTAATCTTTTTTCAGGATTTAAGAGTGTTGTGTCCCCTTAAGGCATACGGAATTTTTGTTGCATTGGTTACCATTGTGCCAAAATATTCCACAATTATAACAAAGTCTTATATGTATTGAGTCATAGACCCTGCAGTTCTAGTATTCAGCAAAAATCTTGCATTTGTTCTTCTTCACAAATTTGTATATTTCAGCAGGAACCTCCATTCATACTGTGATTACTTTGCTACTGTATTTACTTTTTTAAATATGCAGTACTTGACCCTTATTTGTAAAACTTCCAAAATTCCTAATGTTGATCATCCTCTACGCTATCCTTTTCCATGTTTTTATAAATATTGATTCCAAAAATTTTGATTTCTGGATGTTATGTTTTAGTACAGCTTCTGTTAGCGTAATACTATCACCGTCCAAGCAATTAATAATTTGTTTTCTTCTTTTTTTTTACGTATTATTTTTCTGTTTGGGTCTTCTTTTCGGTAACTAAGCACTCTATTATTTTCTTTTTGTAGTCCACAGCTTTGTTGCCAATTTTTCTCACGGTTATCTTAGGCACTTTTTTGCAGAAATTTTGGAAAGCTTGTTACTTCTGCATATAAGAAACTAGTATCGGTACTTCAATTTTGCTTTGTTAGCATTTTTTCTATAAGTTTTTTTTCCTGTTATCTGTTTTAGAACTAAGTTTCCATTTTTGATCAGCTGGTATTTTTCTTCAATTTTGATGTCAAGTTCATACTGTGCTTTAAGTAATAGTTTTTTCCTTACTATTTATTTATTTATTTATTTATTAACCAGACAAAAAATTACATATTATTTACATAACCCTGCTAAAAATATGCGATTGAAATCGATGGACAAAAAATGAATCGATTCTGAGTCTATATATTAATCCTGCGTTTTACATTTGAAAGCGATTATATTCAGGCTGCTGCGTGTGTAATATATTAATGACATTAAAATTGAGTTAAAACGATAAAATAATATCGATTAAACCGGATTAGAATACATAAGTATTAGGATATTCACTTAATCTATTCAATGCTTATTTAAATCGGAACCAATGTATCTGTGTTCACTAGAAAAACGGTTTTAATGATTTTTTATATCTAGAATAACATTTGATATCATTGAATCGTACTGTATTCAACTATGCAATCGTTTTTACTAATGTGTATATCGCGGTGTTAATCGATTGGAATTGACATGAATTTTTTTAATCATGTGTCGTTTAATAAAGTCAATCGTTATAATTCAAATTGATTGTATTTAATAAATCTATTCTGTCTTCTACTGCATTTGACCTTTCTTATATAGTAACGGAGAAGAAATCTTGTCACTTGCGAGTATGAACATTTGAAGCGACACTAAGCGGTTATATTAAGAAATATCGGGTCGATTAAAATCGACTAGTTTCGCAATGAATTTAATCGATTCTAATCGAAATATAAAAGTTTTTTTCTCATAAGGGATATTACAAAGCTTTGATCATTAAGGTCACTTAAACTGTTATCAAAATTATTTGTAAAATTAAACCGATTTAATATCGACCAATAAGTTGATTCATATTTATTGAAAGGATCCCAATTGGACTGCATTAAAATAATCATCGCATAAAAGTCGATAAAAATATCTTCATTTTGATAATTGAATCTAACCGTAAAAAAGTATCGAGATCGATTAAATATTGTATAAACGAATTATTATCTTGTAAATCAATTCAAATTTATTGATAAAATCACGAACAAATTATATTAGAAAAATGATTATTATTTTTATTAATCGAATTAATTAAAGTACTATTAAAACCAATCCTTAAAAACAAAGATTTGGATCGATTCAATATTATACTTATAAATTACCATTCAAAAAGATTCAAGCTTGTTGACAAAATTACAAATAAATATTAAAAGTATGATTATTGTTGTGATCATTTTAATCGATTAAAATAACATTAAAAGCTAATCATTGAAAGATAGATTGGGATAGATTTAATATTTTACTCATAAAGTACCATTCAAACAGATTGATATATACTGATAAAATAACAATTAAATGATATTGCAAGAATATTATTTGTTTTGGTTATTAAAGTCGATTAAAATATATTCAAAGCTATTCATAAAACTACCATTACGATCGATAGACGATTTAGTAATGATTAGAGATTTTAAAATCGATTAAAACTAGTAAAAAAAAATTACAATTCAACTGCACTAACATAATTACTACATAAACATCGATAAAAATATATTAAATTTAATACTTATTTTTCGTATTAAAACCGATTGTGATTAAAAACGATTTAAATCGATAGGAATTGAATCGACGAAATTTGGTTGGTCGATTGAATGGATGTAAAACGATTAAATTCGATTAAGTTTTAATCGATTTCAATCGAATTCAATCGCATATTTTTAGCAGGGAATAGTAAAATTCCCACAGAGGTAAACGTAGTTACCTGTTCGCGAGGCCGGTATACTTACTAACTATAGTTCCTTACAACTAAAATAAAAATCTATTTCAAGATATGTAGTACCTAACTTACACTTTAACAGTTTTACAATATGAAAGATTGATTAATAACATTTTAATAAAATTTGTATACAGAATACATAGCAATTTATAAATACATTATCAATATTTCTTATTAATTTTATAAAAAGAAGAACATTCTCTTAGTTTATAAGTATAATTCGTATAGCATAAGGTTTTTAGGTTATTTGGCAGATCATTATAAACTCCTATGGCTTTAATATAACTATTCTTATTACTTAAGTCTTAAGTCTTCTATGTATCTGAATGCTTTTATTCCTAGTTTTGCTTTCTAAATTTAAAAATTTAACTTTTAATGTGTTGTAGTGGTATATTAGTGATTCATATGCAAATAGTTGCCCAATACTCAATGGATTATCCTGAGCAAAATTATTTTTGTTTATGATTTTCAAAATTCTGTTTTGTAGCCTTTGTAATAGATTAGTAGCAGTATAGTAAGCACCACCCCAAGCTATTATACCATAATTTATAACACTATGAAAAAATGCATAATATATCATTTTTAAAGTTTTAATTTGCATAAATCTATTAATCTTTCTAAAAATAAATACCATATATTTCAACTTATTTATTAAATACTGTATATGATTTATCCATTTCATATTATAATCAAAAATAATTCCTAAGTACTTGGTATTTCCAACTCTTTTGATGTCTTTGCCATCAATTTGTATTAAAAAATCTTTAGGTACGCTATCAGAGTAGTTCCTAATAGTCATACAAACTGTTTTGTCAATGTTTAGTGATAGCTTATTTAGTGCAAGCCAGTTAGATACTTTATACAAGTAGTTAGTCATTTTTTCCTCTACTCCTGTCCAAGAACTATCCGTCGAAATAATTGCTGTATCATCCGCATATGATATTATTGAATTTGCAGGCATATTTTGCAAGAGATCATTAACATATATAATAAAAAACAGTGGACCTAAGATAGTACCTTGTGGTACACCAGTAGTAATTGTTTTGGATTCGCTTATACAGTCATTAATTTTTACTCTTTGATTTCTACCTTCCAGATAACTTGTTATAAGTTTGTGTGCCGTGCCTCTGATTCCATAATTGTAAAGTTTATCAAGTAGTATCTTATGATCTACCGTATCAAAAGCTTTTGCAAGATCGAGAAAAGTGATTGCAATCGGAGTACTATTGTCTAATTTCTCATAAATAATCTTGGTTATTTCTGCCAGAGCATCTTTCGCACCTGTATTTTTAACAAAACCATATTGATTACTGGATAAAATATTAAATGTACTAATAAAACTCAATATTCTATTATAAATGATTTTTTCGAAGATCTTTGCTACATTGGATATTAAAGATATTGGTCTATAGTTAGTTATATTCCTCTTGTTTCCAGTTTTATGTATCGGTATTATATCAGCATTTTTTAACGCAGTCGGCCATATAGATTTTTCTATGCATATATTTATAATATGTACCAGTGGGTCTACTATGTACTGTGTTAGAGTTTTTAGTGATTTAGAGTTTATGTTGTCTACTTCTCCATTCTTTAATTTCATATTTTGAATTATGCCAGCAATTTCAAAATAATTAGTAGGCGTAATAAAAATAGAATTATTATTTATCTTTGGTAATTTGACGTTTACATTCATTGGTTGCACTATTTGATCACTCAATGTTTTGCCGATGCTACTAAAGTAAGAGTTGAAATGGTTAGCAATATCTGTATGATTATTTATTAAATTTTTCCTATCATCATAAATCTTTTTTCGCATTTTTACCTAGTTTTTGTTTGATTACTCTCCACAGGTTTCTGGGATTATCACTATTTTTTACAACCTGATCTCTATCATATATTATTGTTGCTTCTTTAATTACTCTATTTAAAATTTTAATATAATTCCGATATTCTATCTTTAGATTCACATTATTTGGTTCAGTTTTCCATAATTTGTATAGTATTTCTTTTCTTTCGAAAGAATTTAGTATTGCCTTAGTGATCCATTTACTTCTGGGTACTTTGTTATTATGTTTATTGTTCAATTTCTTTATGAAAGTAGCCCGTTGTACACAATTATTTATTTTTTCTAACAATGTATTCACAGCTACATTAGGATCATGCATTGACAATAATGTACTCCATTTTTCTCTACTGGCTATGCTACTTAATTTATCATAATTTATTTGAGTTATTGATTATTCTATTTTTTTTTCTTAAATTTACTTAATGCTGTAAATAATGGGTAATCTGTTACTGTACTTAATAATTTAAAATGTAAAGTGAGTATTGTCTTAGCTTTAGTAAATATATTATCAATGCATGTTCCAGTGTTATTATTCCTATCGGACGGTCTAGTAATACCTTGAAATCCCGGTAAATAACCATTATCCAAAAAATTGTTCAGAAATTCCTGACTAATATTATCTAGATTTAGTAGGTCAATGTTAAAATTACCTATAATTAAGTGATTATTAGCATATTTCTTGTTATATAGTAATTGTTTTATATTGGTAATAAATTCAATTTTTGGAATGTCATGTGATCTGTATAGTGCTGATATCTCTATATTGCCATTATCAGTTTCAATGATTGAATTAATTATTTTAAGTTTACCTATTTCAATAATTTCAGTACTTTCAATAATGGAATTCTCAATATACATCACTACACCATCCGATTTGTTTATTTTGCTATTATTATAATATAATTTGTATCCGTTCAGATTAAACTTGTTGCAATAATCTATGATCCAAGTTTCGACGCAAACTATAATACTAGGCTTAGTATTTAAGCTCTCAATAAGTGCTTGCAGTTGTAAAAAATTACCATTAAGGCTACGAATATTTAAGTATAAAATATATTCTTTTTTATATTTCACGTAATTATTGAGAGTGATAACACTATGAAAACTATTTTCTGTTTGAATTATATCTTTTTGTACACTGTCAATTAATTCGATGTTCTGCTCCATGATCGTATTACCGTTTTTTAGCTGCGTCGGTTTTCCTTGGGATTGAAAGAATACTGCTGCGTGGTGATAGTGACGTCATGGATTGTGATTTCTGTCTTGCATTTGTTGATTCAGCTCCGGTGTTTTTGTGGATATCTATCTTACCGATGTATCTCTGGATAACTGGAGTCAATGGATAGTCAGTAATTGCTATATACTTTTTAATTCTGTTTATTAGAACTTGGCAGTGTTGACTATCGTTTTGCAACATGCTTAGTATCGTACTGTGTTTTGTACGTATTGTTACTGTATAGGCAATTTACGCAGCACGTTTCATTTATCCTGTTACAGTATACACTATTATGAGATCCAGCACATTTCAAACACACCTTTTCATTAGAGCATTTATTTCCATTATGCCCAAACCTACCACAATTGAAACAAGGTTGTAGGTTTAAGTCATCATAAACTCTGCAATTCTGGTATCCTACAGAAATCCTGTTTTTGCTTTCTCTAATGTGTTTGTATATTTCAGCAGTAACTTCTAAAATGACACTTTGTAATTTTGTTGTTTTATTTACGTACGTGT
>JAZHPH010000302.1:45985-96883 GCA_037356405.1 Nasonia oneida | reverse complement strand
AGATATTTACTGCACGGAAATTCCCTACACATAACAATAGGTTGTACGATTGTGTAGAGTTTTGCGGTGTAGTAAAATTACCGGAAATGTGTGTAGGGAATTTCCGTGCAGTAAATATCTATGTAAAATTTTTCCGTGCAGTTATTTCCTGTGTAGAATTATTTTGTGTAGGGTGTAGGGTTATTTTTGTGTAGAGTTTGTCCGGCGTCGTGCGACCGCAATGAGTTTCTGGAAAAACTGACCACTGTCATCTCCCCAGTGTAAGCAGTAATGCAGGCCTTTTCGGAGTCTCTTGCCATGCATGCGCGCGCAGTAATGAGCTTGCCGGAGGGAAGCCTGATGACTAGCCGCTGGCAAACTTGACTACCGCTTGTGCTTGCGTGCAAGATGATTGGGGCCTATCGGCAAAATTATTGACTCTGATAAATCTTTATATGCAATACTAAAGCAGCATTCAATGAATATCAGATACTAATGGAGTTTTTTGTATACTTGTACTTACCATAAATAATTTTCTGAATACACATGACAAATCGAAAATAAGCCTTTTTTGAAATAGCTATTTTTAATATATTTAAAGAAACATCTTATATAATATAATGATATATTTTATTTATGATATAACGACTAATTTCAAGCGTATAATTGCTTTTTGACTATACCAAATTTTTACATTATTTACAAATGTTTATTTTACTATTTTTTTGTATTTATGATCGTTGTGAATATAATATGGCTTAGTAAAATTGTATTATTAAAAATTTTTCGCATCTGATATACTAAACTGGACACGTAATTAATTCGTATTCAAACATCAGAGATACAGCTACAAATACAAAGTACAATAAAAACATGGTAAACCCTAAACCTTTATTCATACGCCATTTAAAGAAGGCTATACTGAGTATTACAAAAAGTAACATACAAAAAAGAATAGCGATGCTGCAGACCATACCAACTGAATTAACCTCTACTGGTGTTCCGTAAATCAATCCATATAATAGCCATGGTACTGGAAGCCTGGAAAAATTATATTTATCTTTTAAAATAATACTTACTTTAGTCGGTATTCTGTGTACATCTATACATCTATATGACACACCTGATAGTAGTAAATGTATGGGCTGGTATAGAGAGACTGGGCGTGGCCTAGAGTGACGTCACCAGTAGCTGGGTCCAGTAGCACGTGTTTATGTAAACAAAAGCCTTTGTTCACATAAACAGTAGCTAATTAGGTCAATTAATATGAATGTTTACAACAATTAGCTACTGTTGACATACTTTGGGGGTCATAATTCATGTAACAGGTAAGTGTGTCAATTAGCATGATTAATGACGGCTACTATTCAGCGCCGGTGCGCCGTGGCGATAAGAAATGTTTCACCGCTCCGACGCGTGACCTATTTTCAATTGCTTATTTATAATTTTGTATAAACAAACTATATACGTCGCGCACCTACCCTATACGAGCTTCAAGGCCTCCCCTCCTCTACGCCATACTTGCCCTGAGCCCTTATCCTTTTTTACTTCATACTGGCCCCGAGAACGTTGCGACGCTCTCCTTCCCCCTTTTACTCCATACCAGCTCGCAGCTCTCTCTTTCTCACTCTCTCTCTCTCGCACGCGCGTGCGATGACCCTGCTTATTTCCCGCCACTCTATGGGGCTCAAGATGCTTTTATCTCTCTCCGATAAATCCCTTACCAATTTACACAATATACTATCCTGGACTCGCACAAGTCCTTTAAAGCCGCCACCATGTACTTGTCGCCCCTCGCATACCTGTTTTATTGCCCTAGCGTTGACTCTGATTCTCGCTGCGCTGTAATGCATCTTTGATTGTGACGTCATCAAGAGAGGCTGTAGAACCTCTGTTTTGCTGCTGATTGCTCTGCTTCTGACCCCCCGTATAGACTTGCTAGTTTGACGATTGCGTGAAGATTGATTCGTAACGGAATGAATATCCCTACTACACGGCGCCACAGAGCCTACTCTGGATTTCAGCTTTGGGGATTATTGATGCAAGTGAGAGGAGGTTTGTACACAGAGAAAAAGAATTTTTGTATACATTTATTTATTCAAGAAAGTAAAAAAGTGTGTGTGAGTACACGTAGAGTAATGAAGTATATTTACTTTAGCTTACAAACTAATGATACAATAAAAAGTTATAACAAAAACACAGTCACGCGCGCGCATACACATATATACACACACACGCTCTCGAATAAATTACAAACAACCGGTTGATGCAACTGACGTATAGGTCCAACTCGCAGTAATCCTGGTACTAACTCTTTCGGTAGTGTTGCTTGGATTCTTGCTGTTTTATCTGCAACAACACTGACATGTCCAACAGTCGCTGTTGGTAGCTCTTGAGCTGGCCGTTGATTTTCTCCATAGCACGTTTTATTGCTTCAATATTTGCGAGAAGCGCATCGCAGTGGTGTTAAGTCCTGAGACGTATTGCAATATTTAGCAATAAGCCAGTAAGCACAAAATTGATGAGTGCGTACAAAAAGTAGCTCAGCGGAGTTAATGAACACATCCGAATACGAGGTGCGATCAGTCAGTCGATATTAATCACTCAAACTGGACTCTGCTACGACGCTCCGGGCTGTCGACAGAGCTACCAAGATTAAGTTGCGATTCGGTTTGAATAAATAGTAAAGTCTATAAATTATAAGTGCTCATTATTAATCCTATCCTGCACACGACTGTTCCAGCTACAGCAGCAGAGGTTCGGCCCACATCAAGTATGTACAATTATTCAAATAAATAACTAACAATAGATCGGGTCGTGACTTAACAGTGGACTGCACATAAGTACGGGGAACGAGCCTCTCCGCTTTTTCGCTTTTAACGACGTGCATTCTTTTAGAAATACGGGACCGTTAGTAACACTACGCTCGGAGTGATTTATGGGTTTACACAAGATACTTGAGATCCACGGCAAACGTTTATAAGGAAAAATCGGAGTCACTCTCTCAGAGAGAAAGAGCAGAAAAAAGGTTCCTATCGTCTGGTGAATCAGCTCTAGGAAATGTGGTGATCATATGCGTGCTGTGGACTAGGATTGCATTTTCTTACCTCAACGGCTAAAAACTAAGTAGAACGATTATTGATTTTTGGTAGACACTTGAGAATAAGTGTCAAAATGTTTGTACAAAGATTACAGATCGACGGGACAAGAGATTAACTAGCGCATGACGCGCGGCCTTACGGAGCATGCGATGCAAGGCACGACCGCTGACGCTCGCGCTGCGCCCTCGCTATCTTAAGTGTTAGTTATCTCCTTTAAAAACCGTTTTTGAGGATGTAATGGTTTATCTTTCCCCAAGAGACTGGATAGTCAGTCGGTTCCAGGATCTGGATAAGGGAAAGGGGCAAAAAAGAGTCTGTTTTTATATTCTTAAAAATAATATAATATATTTCCTAGTTAAACAATAGCATTTGGAATCAGTCGTTAAATCCCGGCTGAAACAAAAAAAATGTTGTGTTTTAAGAATATTTACAACTTTTACATTCTACATTTTCATTTGAAACGTACTACCACAAAGTTTTATAGTAAATCATTAATTTTTTTGCTGCAGAAAAACGATTTTGGGCTGTTAACCCAAGTTATAGGCATTTTCATAATTTCATTTTAAAAGAAAAAAGTTGTATTTTTTAAAGATCTACAACTTTTTGTTTAAACCTTTTTTTGTAGAATGCTTAGGCTTTGAATTAGAGCCAAAAACCCGTTTTTGGCGATTTTTGGAGTTGACTGTATTCTGAGTATATATGCGAGATTAAGGTAAAAATAGATCCACAAAGTTCTGGTGGTAAAGGAACTTTACACACAAATTTTAGCCCGATTTACTGAAGTCTCTCAGAGATAATCGTGTAACACCAACATTTTTTTTCAAAAATATACGCAAATATCAAACAAATTATGCCCGCATTTAAAAAGAAGTAAAGGATCGGGATAAAAAAAAAATATTTTATTTTGTTTGTGCGAGAAAAGTAGGGGTGTGCGAGTCAAAAGTCGAGATTTACATTTGTTTACGACATTATGGTGCAAATAATTAAACCAAAGACATACATATTATATACATGTATATTATACCTTATAACATATTATAAGTGTTTAGATTTTAAGTTGACATATGGATTGTAAAGATTCAATAGATAACAAAAGCAAAAATAAGTCGTGCCTAAAAAGGGTTGGCCGTAGAGACATAAGATACCTTTTAGCTCTTGTAGGCCTGCGTCAACGGAAAAATCATAGTATTCGTTAGATATGTGTAAAAATTCGACAATCGTGATATTTAAGTAGATTTTTTACATCACAGATTTATTTTCCAATCAAAACAAAAAAAGTGCGAGTTCGACTCGCACATCCTTAGAGAAGAGACTCGTCCTAAAATTTTAGCCCGATCGGTAAAAAATTGCGTGTAATATCTGCATCTCACATATTTTTCGCAGACGAAACTATAAAGCACTTGTGTACCGCAGTCGTGCCTAAAAAGGGTTGGCCGTAGAGACATAAGATGCGTAAATGTTTTAACATAATTTTAATATAATTTTCAAAATTTTCGAAATTATCAATATTTTAAAAATTTTAAAAAATTTGAAAATACTTATATAGACACACACATTTGTCAGATAGGCTGCAGAGTAAGGAAAAAACTACTTCCTTGGGAGGAAAAAACTTATTCCTAAGTTAATAGGTTAGAATAAGTTTTTTGTAAGTGTATTCTTAACTACTCCCCGGAACTGAATTCGGAATTCGGAACCGAACAGTTGAGAAAGCGACACCTTTATCTCCTTCCGTCGCCTTCCGGCGGGGACGAGACATATCCCGCAATATCGGATTGTATATACCGGCGATCGACTACTATTTCTGTTGTATTCTTAACTACTCGCTATTGTTTTAAATTGTAACCGAGATCTCATGTACATATTAATATGAATTAACAGTTTCCTGATGCGGGGTGGCATTGTCCACCGAAACGTCGAAGAAAGAATAAAGAAAAACCTTGGATTTTTCTCTCCTTCCTCACGCACAAATTGCCTAGGGAAGACCGATATAGCCAACATTATTCTATTTTTTCATAGGAATCACCTTGGTGCTCTACTGGCCATTCAAGTCTGACGAAAAGTGATCTACGCCTAAACTACGACTTGTTCACTTGGAATCCTACGGAAAGTGAAAAAACTCTCAAAACACTGCACCAAGTGCCACAATAGGTAAGTGGGGGTAATTCATGTTTTAGCACAATAAATTTGCTAGTTTTATTACCAAGTATCACTGAAAAAATTTAAATTATTTACTTTAATTTTATTATTTTCCCTCGTGAATCATTTTTTTCAGAGTTTAAAAAATGTTTGATACTTTCTACAGTATTACTTAACTTTCATTATTGTTCAATCAATTATTTAAACAATTTAAGTTTCATATAAAAATATAATTCAATCTCTTATTTTTTTTCAATTTTAAAGTGGTTAGGTTCTCTTAAGCAATTGTCTTATTTTAACAATTTTTTTATTTATTTTAGCACGAATCACCCTTTTGAAGGATGCTTGAAAGAGTGACAGCGACGCCACCTTGTACAACGTTTCGTCCCATCCTTCTTCATTGTTAGCCGCTTTATCCGAGGAGGAGAAGGAAGAAGAAGAGGAGCCTAGTGAACGCTAAAAGTTAGCGCCAATAGGGCAAGCTGTCGAGGCTCCCATGGAGGAGAAGGAAGCTGACGAGATCGAGGACAGCCACCACAGTAAGGATGGATCTGGCGTCCTTGTGCAGAATGTCTATAGCCAATGATAGAGGCTGCTATGGTTCTGCTGTCCTTCCGTTACGAGTCTGCGCCTGAGGTGGGTCCTTTGTGAAATCTTGAAAAATTATTATTAACAATAATTAACAATAATAATTTTTTAAGTTATTAGACGTTGTGTGAATAAGGGCATCGACCTCGGTCTGGATGCAGATTCGGAAAATGATGCGACTGCGATTTATTAAGCTGCTGTGCTACGAATCGTTGATAATGGTCGTACGCAGGAAGTTTGTTGGTCAAACGACTTGTTTGAAAAATCCACAAACGCATTATTTTCTATGACTATGTTCGAGATGGCCGATCTGTTCAGCGATGTTATCAAGAAGCGCAACGATTGTGCAGAACAGTAAAGGATGAATTCTTTGCAGTTGATGATGACAACATTAGCATCAGCGAGGAGGAGGGCCCGTCATCGACTGCATTATCCTCGGAGATGGAGTGTTCAACAACAGTGAGCCCCACATCAGCCATGCTGCAGATCATGTTTTACTACGCAGGCCACCGGATCATCGATGGTGGCAGCGGCAAGGATAGTGTAGCGAGCGGTGAATAATTTTAATAATAGTAAGTATAGTAAGTGTTTCCGTCAATTCGGGTGAAGTGGAAGTTTGTGATGATGTGCGCTATCATGGCTTCACGATAATTTCGAATAGTGTCCATCGAGAATTTGCTAACTCTAATCAGAAGCGGTAATGATCGCGTCAGTGTATCAACCTCTAGCGATTATTTCGCAGCGCATTCTGCTGGGCTTTCCTATCGTCTTGCGAGCGCTCTGACTGGCGAAGATTTGTGGTTTTTTGATGATGAACTCGTTCAGAGCATCGCAAACTTTAGAGTCGACGAATTATTTACGGTTGGTTTGACCGTCGTAGAAATTCATGTAGGTGCAGGTGGCTCTGGACGGGAAAACTTGACCGTCGATAGCGTTGCTCAGCGGTCCATCATCGATATAAATAATTGCGACAATTTCTGCTTGCCAAGAGCGCTGGTTGTAGGCGAGGCGAATATTACGCTTCGATCAAGCGATACCTCAGCGATGCGCGCTAAATGGAACGTTGTACGCGACGATCGTGAGCAACTACAGCGGGAGCGAGCTATTGCGAGTAAAATTGTGCCAGGATGCCGGCGTTCACATACCTCACGAAGGCTGTGGTGTACGGTCTACGAGAGCTCCGGCAATTCTAGCACTATTTTAGAACTCGTGGTATAGCTATAGTTGCTTACGAGAAAGACACAATGGGGAGCGGTAAAGCACCATTTTTTGACGGACGCAGTGATAACTGCACAACCGCTATTTTTTGCTGCGCTCTAATCTGTATTAACGATGTGATATCAATATTTTTAGAGCTGCGAAAGCAAAATTTTTTTGTAATTTTTTGCAATCGTGGCTACACTAATATCGAGGATCTCAGATGTAGGCAGCTGTATTCACGCTGTTTCGTCTCGCTATGGTGTAGCGAGAACGAAGCCTTGCAGAAATGCGCATTGTGTAATCCAAGTTTTTTGGCGATGTATGTTTTCGCAACCATTTGGTTGCGGGATCATACAAAGCGAAGAACAAAAGATTATGCGATGTGCTGCAGGTTTGCCGACTCTGCTGCAAAAGCGTGAACCAGCATGGGCAGCGCGGTAAGCATGAGTGCAGCAAGAATTGGTGTCGACAATGCAAGTCGATACATGACTATAATAAATTTTGTGATATACAGCAAAAAAAAGATGCTCTAGCGGAAAAGCATCTTTATGTTTTGTATGATCTAGAAACGATACCAGAAGCATCGTATCAAGATGATGAAAGCATAAAGATGAAAAAAGCACGTTATGAATGTTTGCGTTGCACAGCAAGTCTGCACGGATTGCATAAGTTCTGAGGACATTTCAGATTGGTGTCCCTTGTGCGGTGTGCGCAATCATGTATTTACCGAAGACCCCGTTGGTCAGCTGCTGGAGCTTTTAGTACGCAATAAAACGGACTTTGAAAATATAATATGCATTGCACATAAAGCACAAGGATAGGATGCGTAATTTGTTTTATGTCAGCTTGACGAGCGTAAAACAAATTGCACGCCGAGCATCGTATTAAATGGCCAAAAAATAGTGTGTATGAGGTGAAGACGCACAAAGTTCATCGATAGTCTTAGCTATTTCTAAATGAAGCTTTCTGCATTGCCTGTTACAAATGGTTCAGGTGAGACTACAAAAAAAGCTGTTTTCCTCATCTTTTTAACACCGTGGATCATCGCGAATACTATGGCGTCATACCGGATGCACACTATTATTCACCCGACACTATGTCGACGAGCGAACGCGACTAGTTCTTGCTGTGGCACAGCGAGATGCGTGCAGCGAACGTGATATTTGATTTCCTCAAGGAGATCATCGACTACGATGCTCTGATTATCTCTTGATGTTCTGCTCAAAAGTATATGCGCTAAAATCCCGCAGAATTCACTACTCGAATACAAGACGCTCGCCAAGTACGTGTCGCAGCATCCGCTCATCAGAAAATCCACGCCTAATCCTCGTGACGCGTTCTTCGGCCGACAGACCAAAAATTTTGTCGTCGTACGATGCTAAGGCAGGCGAGCATATCGTCGCTCCGTACGAAGAGTAGCACTGTTCAAATTTTCCAGCGAAAAGTAGCATAATTCAGATTTGCCGCGAAGACTAGCACAATTCAGATTCTTTTTATAAGAAAAGATTCGTTATTTTTTAAATAAAAGCAAATATTATTTAAGGCAAAACTAATAAAATGGCAAGATTAATTAAATTGCCGAATTTTTTCTTTTAATTGTAACATTTTAAACATTTTTATAGGAAATAACATTTTTTTAATTTTTAATTCATTTAAACTTCCTATAAAAATCTTAGCGAAATAATCTTAAATAGACGGTGGAATAGGCCGTATATCGACGATGCTGTGGAGTCTACTCCATATATGAATGTAGTTATAGCAGCCTACACGACAGCTCTGGCCCGCTTAAAACTATTCTCGTATTTGCAGAAGTTCGGCAAGCAAATGCTGTACTGCAACACTGATCCGTGCATATTTATGTGTGATTATCATGTACAAAAATACAGGCCCTTACTAGGCTCGTTGCTCGGCGATATGACCGACGTGCTTAGCGAAGGAACATCGATTACGAACTTTCACTCCAGCAATCTGAAATTTTACGGCTATAAAACCATAAATTCAAAAACTGGCGAGGTATTCGAAAAATGTAAAGTCAAGGGTATCTTGCTAAATTTCTCGAATTTATTTAGAATAAATTATCCTAGTATTAAGAGTATGATTGAAAATCATTTTAAGCCTAATTAAAATAACGAGTGTATTAATCCTAATTAATTCTATAAACAGACTAGCTGATCTCACTGTTGCCACGCAAGAAGAGGTCAATACTTGTAGTATTGTTTTGAAGAAGTGTAGGTATGTCTCTGCCAGGTTATCGCTGCCGGATGGCTACGCTGAATTTTAAGTAAATCATAAGCATAGTATGTAAGTTGTTTGTAAATAAAATCTGGGTATTATAAATTTAAGAATAGCTCGTTTTTATATTAGTTTATCATCTTTTAGAAAATTAAAACAAATTTGTGTGTGTGTTTTTGTGCTGTACGTGTATTTATAATAAGTTTTGACATATTTATTAATATTTATGATAAAAAAAAATGTTTTAAAATTTAATTGTAATTACGATCTCTAAAAAAATTGACTTTTAAAAAAGTTAAAGGTTAGGCGAGTTTGATATATTTCGCAACGAAATTACAGATAAAAAAGAACTAAGATCAATCAAACAAAGTCAAGTTTATTATATTTAATCATAATAAAGCAAAAAAATTGTCTTTTTCAATCAAGGGCTTACTTAACTTAAAGTTAAGTTATATGTTGATCCATCAGAAACAACTCTCAAGATACTTACTACATAACTTGCCATGCCCGTTTTATTTTGTTTTCTGGTGAACAACTTAAATTTTCTTTTTATCTATTAGAACGTGATACAAACACCACAAGTACAAGAAAACGGGCATGGCAAGTTACGTAGTAAGTATCTTGAGAGTTGTTTCTAATGAATCAACATATAACTTAACTTTAAATATATCAAACTCGCCTAACCTCTTACTTTTTTAAAAGTCAATTTCTTTTTTAGAAATTTAATCCTTTTAAGTAAATATTTTTGTGTATTACATATTTGTACTAAAAATAAAATATAAGCATCTTTAGCACCTTTTGACCATGGTTTTTGTGTAACATTTTTTTAATTAACATGAAAACACTGATCGTTTTGTAGCAAAATATTAGTATAGTGACTATGATTGTTACTGTATGTTGAAAAAATTTAGATGGGTAAAAATTTTCGCTGTCTACGAATATTATTATTACACTAAGACAAAAAACTACAAAGCGAACCACCTAGACTTCGTCATTGGCCACCCTGTACACCTAGACACAGCCCTTAAATAATTTTTACACCTAGACACAAAAATACTACAGTGCACTCCACCTAGACTACGTCAACAGCCACCCTGTACACCTAGACGCCGTCCTTATATGATTTATTTACTTAGACACCAGAAACTATGGAGCGCACTACCTAGACGTCATCATCGGCCTCCCTTTACACCTAGACACTGCTCTCGAATGATTTTTACACCTGGACACCAAAAACTACGGAGTGTACTACCTAGACGTCGTCATCGGCCACCCTGTACACCTAGATACCGCCCTCGACTGATTTTTACACCTAGACAAAAAAAAACCACGTTGCACTCCACCTAGACTTCGTCATCGGCTACCCTGGCTACCGCTACCGCGCCACTTGATTAAATAGAAAAAAAAATGAAATCACATTCGTAGTTCTGCTGGTCGGTATATGCGTGGTCACATCAGTAATCCCACTGGTCTGGATAAGTATGTGAGAAAGCAATATGTGCGGCTAAATTCACGGTCTTAACACTAGCCGTGTGCAGCCAACTTCATGGTCTGAACATGTTGGGCTGAAGAATCCCAAACAGATTTTAGCATTTTTGTTGAGACATGCTTCTTTATTGTAAAAAAAAGCTGCTTTCTTGTCAATATTTCAATTGGAAATCATAGTTAAGCATACGAATATGATTATACGCCAACAAATTTTGTAAATATTTGTATTTATTGAGTTGAAAATTTGAAAACCCAATATAGAAGTAAATAATGTCGCGGTCGCCGTAGGCTTCTTAGACTCGCATTCGTGGCGCTACCACATCACTTGATTTATAATAGCCTATCCTTTTCTCTTTAACCCTCTCATTTAATAATCTAATTTTTTTTAACTTTTAGTAGTATACGCTCGTACGCGAGCGGTACGTATATGCGTGTAGACGGCTCACCCGCGCCGCCGCGGATAAACGATGATACTTGTGCCACGAATATACGCGTATACGCGGCCCGCGTGTCTAAACTAGTATACAATGACCACGTTAGTATACCGCTGTTGAAAAGAAATAAGTATTTTTACTACGTATTTTTTGGATGTGACTTTTGTACGTAATAAAATTATGTACCTCTGCATGTACTAATTTGGGACTGCAGTAGCATACAAAAGTATGTGATAAAGGTACGTAATTAAAATACATGTCAAAATTACATATCGATTTTAAGCACTTTTAAATTAAAATAATTAAAAAGTCGTAATAAATTAAACTTTTCATACATCTGGTGCGCATTAACCCAAGTACCATGCGGATGGTAACACCAAAAATAGGTCATAGGTCTCAGCTGTACTGATTAAATTTTGCTAGGGACTTTCTCAGCAAAACAATTATTCGGAGGATACGTGCGAGAAAAAATTACTTATTCTCAATAACTTAATGCCTGAATCATCGATCGATATAGTTTTGGATTTGTTCTCATGTAGCGTAACGTCAGCGTAATGTAAGTTTAAATTCAAAGTATCTGGTGATATTTAAAAATCCGCACGACAGAGCTCAGATTTAGCATCTTGACAAATTTATCTGGAAGATCCGCGATTTCTGCAGGAGGCTTGAATACCCTTACAAAAATAATGCGCAAAGATCTGTGCATAGATCTCTGCACTGCTCTCTGTACATTATTTTCATAAGGGTAGATGCTACTCGCGGACCTCATTCGTATCTTTTTCTTGATCTAACTCAAGCGGCCGTGAATGCGTATAGGGTTGGCACGTGTATATTAAATTTGGTAAAAAGTGAAAATACAATAGGCGTGTGCAGACCTCTACGATTGGGTAGTAGGTAAGAAGCTATGGCGCCCACAACAACGGAACAAGCTGGCTGTTGCATACCTGTGGGCAAGCATTTCAGCAGAAAACAAGTTGCTGTGCTCTTTGTCTTCATGCATAGTCGATAAGAGACCCGTGCGCTGCATATGCGAGTGCGCTTTGAACATCTTGCAAGGTGTAATCAAAATCAAAGACTTGCATAAACGATGACTTAAAAAGCACAAAAACGTGCTGAGAAAATTGATAAATTACAATAATAAGAAATCTGCTCACGAGTGGCTTTTTTGCCGCTTCTATCCGTAGAGCAGGAAATGACCTTTTTCCACGCGATATGTACAACAAGATCGAGCAATTAGCCAACGAAATAAATAAATCAAAAGTATTCCGCAATCATCTGCGTCTTGAAGCTGCACCCTTTCAAAAGTGCTACTACAAGCTACAGCGTAAATGTGCCTGCCTGGAGCAGAACCTGTCAACGTTAGCCGTAAAAATATGTGGGATTCTTGGCTTTTAAGATTTTGAGACTTGGCGAAAAAACGGCACCTTTGTCAAATCATCAATGGGCAGCGTTGTCGCGCTAAAAAATAGACCAGCATCGCTTTCTTAAGCTATTTCCAACCAGCTCTACGTGTACACCGATATATGCAAGCCATACATGCAAAGCATAAATCTGGCAGTAATATCGTGAGAAATTTCGCACCTGCTCATTCCACTACATTATTTTTACATCACAGTTTTCGCTCAATCGTCATAGATATAAGGGATAAACACGGAGTGCAAATACCATTAGAATCTTCGTACGAAAAATAGCACAGTTCAAATTTTCAAACAAAAACTAGCACAACTCACCATTTACCGCGAAGAGTAGCACAGTTCAGAAATGCGGTCAAGAGTAGCATAACTCGCGACTTTATATAACTTAAAATGTGAGTATTTTACGTTTTTATTGGGTTATTTCGTTGGTTAAGTTCATGAAAAGCTTTGACAAAGACAGACAAACCTTAAAGTTTAAAAAAGGTTTCGGAAATTTTAGAAAGTTTTTGATAAAGTGAATAATTAAAAACAATATTTGTAAAAAATTATTGTATCTGTGAAAACAATTTTAAATTTGGTAAAAAGTTGTAAATTGTGAATATTTAAAAATGTTCATTAGGGACAGTTTCGCATAAATCGGGAAATTTTTATATAAATTCGTTGTTTAAGTTGTGAGAAAGTTTGAGTTGTGCTACTTATGACGGGAAACTTGAACAGTGCTACTCTTCGTAGGGAGCGACAATATACGCTACTACCACGTGCAAGTAGGCGGTGGAGGAGTAAGACACATCTATTCCGGTTGAACGTATCAGCGCGTACGAAGTGTAGGTGCGTGTCTCAGAAGTTTATTTCGCAAATTTCTTTCGAAAATCGTGTCAGGTACTAAAGCTGTGGGATAGGAGGCTTTGTGCACAGGTATTAACGTCTTCAACGCAACGCACGGTTCGAATATCAAGGAGGCATTAAAATATTGTGCTTAAGAGTCTGGAAAAAAAATTGAAAATACGCAAACAATATACAGCAGGCAAAAAGGAGAGAATCACGAGAACAACAGAAAAGAGACTTAGAAAGAGAAGTACCAAGCAGTAGCGGTAGCAGACATTGAAAAGTGTTAGGGATAATTTCGGTCCTAGACGTATTTAGTGTGGGCGCGCAACTATGGCATTTTTACATTCTTACTTGAAAGAATGCACGACCAATGAGCTGGCTCTTTTCACGCCTCCAGGTCAAGAGCAAAGCAAACAGCAGCAAAACAGAGTTTCTACGTGGGAGAAGAGACAGCCTCTCTTGAAGACGTCACAATCAAAGTAGTAGAACGATCAGTCGTCATTCTCCATCAACACTTTTCCATTTCCAGAGAAAAACAGCTACAATCATCTGACTGAAGAAATATTCTTTTCATCCTCCTAGTTCCAAAGTCAAAATACCTTTCCTACAAACACCTTCTAATATCCCGAGAAAGATGGATACAACAAGTAATAACGCTAATTTCTACATTTTTTAAAAACAATCGGCTCTTTTCAGGGCCATTATATAAATTTAAACGTAGCATAAATACTTTACAGCACAGAAAGAATCAGAGTCAACGCTAGGAAAATAAAACAGGTATATGAGCAGTGACAGGTAGCCGTTGGCGACGCCGATTTTAAAGCACATGTGCTAGAAGGCGGTGGGGACTTGGTTAAGTGGCGGGAAACGAACCGTGTCATCGCACGAGCGCGCGAGAGCTACGGGCTAGTATGGAGGAAAAGGGGGAGGGGAGCTTAGAGTCAAGAGGCTCGAGTCTAGTGTAGGGTAAAGCGGTGGAAGAAGAGTCGTTGCGCGACACGCGCTCACGAGCTAGGGGCTACTACAGCGTAAAAGAAGGGAGGGGGGCGTCGCCGCGTGGTCGGGGCCGGTATGAAGTAAAAAGGGGTCACAACACGGGGCTACTATGGCACAGAGAAGCGGAGGCCTTGGAACTTGTATAGAGTAGGTGCGTGACCTATATGTTTGTTTATACAAAAATTTAATTATTAAACAGTATCCGTCATTATAGTAGCCGTCATTAATCATGCTAATCGATACACTTACCTATTTGTTTACAACAATTAGCTAATGTTGATATACTTTAGGGGTCACAAATCATGTTAATTGACTTAATTAGCTAGTGGACTAGCTAGTGGGATACCGGGCCCGGCTACTGGTGAAGTCACTCTAGTCCACCTCCAAACGTTTCACACCAGCCCATATACTACTCCTGATCTTTGGTAGAATATTTTTTTGTAAGCGTTGAGCAATTTTGCCACACACCCTAAATTTCTGATTTTATATTGCAAGGATAACTGACGACTCCTAAAGGACCCAATCTTTACAAAATATTGTCTCAAGATTGCATTACCTCATTTTGCAATATTCATACAATTTATTGTAATTTGCCATAATAATGTTTTTGCAGCTATTAGGCAATATTGCTTGCACTATATTTAATTTATATAGCAATCCATATAGACCCCAATCTTTCAGCAATATTGCTTGAATGTTGCGTTCACAGATTCGCAGGATTCAATAATATTGTTGAAAGATTATAAAACCTTGCTAAGCTTTTGAAGCAATATTGCTTTAGACAGCTATGTCCGTTCTACCATTGCAAGTTCGCCTAGTCTGGGCCGGCTCGTCTACAGCACCCGATATCGTTAGAACATTGTCTCAAGGTTGCATAACTAGATTCCGCAATATTGCACAATGGCATAATAATCTTGATCCGACTATTGGACAACATTGCTACCGGATTAAACAATATTGTATAAGTATTTAATAATTTTCGCATTAGTATAAACATTTTTTTTATAAATGAAAAATTATTTTAGATAATATAACAATATTTATCAAATATTGTACTATCTAGTGAGAATGTTGTATAATAGTCGCAGTAACATTATAATGTCCCTATGCAATGTTGCCAAATTTTGTATTGCAACCTTGAGGCAATATTCGGACGATATTGAGTGCTGTAGACAGGCCGGCCCAGACCGCAGGCGAACTTACAATGGTAGAACGGACATAGCGGTCCACAGCAATATTTCTCCAAAAGCTTAGTAAGGTTTTATAATCTTTCAACAATATTATTGGATCCAGCGAATCTGTGAACGCAATATTCAAGCAATATTGCTGAAAGATTGGGGTCTATATGGGAAATAAAGTATTAAATACCTTCTGCATCAATATAAAAAGTTTTTATACCAGTTCGAAAATGTTTTAATATTATCGCAATATTAATGAAATATTGTACAGTCTAGTAGCAATGTTGCAGCAACATTATTGAAGCCAAATGCGATGTTGCAATATGTGATACTGCAATCTTGAGGCAATATTTCAAAAAGATTTGTTATCCTATGTAGCACCTAATCTTTCGGCAATATTGCCTGAGGGTTGCTCCGGCAGATTCATCAGATTCAATAATATTGCAGAAAGGTAAAATAACTCCGAATACTATCCAGTAATATTGCTATTCAGAGTGATGTCCTTTTTAAATTGCGTTTCCAAAAATCAATATATATTTTGTAGCAAAATAGCTAAAAGATTATTTGCAATATTGTAAAATATCCCATATAGCACCCAATCTTTTGGCAATATTTTCTGGAGGTTGCATCGGCAGATTCAACAGATTCAAAACGTTGCAGGCAGATTATTGAATATTCTGGATACTGTCCAGCAATATTGCTGTAAGGAGTAATGTCCGTTTTTATATTACATTTCCTAAAAAACAAAGTAACAAAGCTCTGCCCAAAATTTCCTTTGATCTAAAAATTTTTTAAAATATGGAAAATTTAGCATTTTTTATATACATTTAATTAGTGAGGGGCGTTTTTAAAAATTTGATACCAGACGGAGCTACGTGTTCCCTAACCTTAAAAAATTACTACTTTACGAAATGATCAAGCTGTCAGAAATCACAGAGGCTCAGAAAAATTCTAAACAAGAACTATTTTCATGTATTTTGAGGTGCTGAACAAGAATCCGACGGTTTTTTTTACCGATACCTCAAGCGCTCGTCCCTAACCTCAAAAAATACCCCCCAAAATTGCTTTTTCACGCAGTTGAGAGGTTTATCCTGTGATCGACGGGAGGAAAATTATTGACACAGAGTATTTTTATGTTTTTTGTGCTGCTGAACACGAAACTGGCCGTCTTTCTTACCGATACCTCAAGCGTTTGTCCCTAACCTCAAAAAACACACCCCAAAATTGCTTTTTCACACAGTTGAGAGGTTTATCCTGTGATTGACGGGAGGAAAATTATTGACATAGAGTATTTTTATGTATTTTGTACTACTGAACACGAAACCGGCCGTCTTTTTTACCGATACCTCAAGCGCCCGTCCCTAACATCAAAAAACACCCACCAAAATTGCTTTTCCACGCAGTTGAGAGGTTTATCCTGTGATCGACGGGAGAAGAATTATTGCCAGAGAGTATTTTTATGTATTTTGTGCTGCTGAACACGACACCGGCGGTCTTTTTTACCGATACCTTAAGCGCTCGTCTCTAACCTCAAAAAACCACCCAAAATGTATGTTTTACGCGGTTAAGAAATTTACGTCTAGAGGAAAATTATTGACGAAGGCTATTTTTATGAATTTTGAGCCACTGAATTTGAACACGAAGCTTATTTCTTTTGGTTTCTATTAGTTAAGTACATTCGATTATAACCAAATGCCTTTAAAACCTAAATAATTAGATGGACGTACCTTTACTTTATACCGGTTAAAAACATTTTTGGTCGTGTATACTGATTCGTGGATTCAAAGAAATAAATAGATGAAATGGACTGATTCATTTTGGAAAATGATTGAAATACCTGTCATTTTAAAAAATTTCAATCCATATGGCGTTCATAATGACCAAATATTACTGAACTTCATAAGTAATCAGAACAAAGCCCGCGTAGTAATTGAATTTATTCTGAAAAGCCTTAGTTGGGATATTCTAAAAATTACCAAAATAAAAAAGAAATTTAGCTGTTTAGCTATAAAATTTTACTAAAAATAATAGAGAACCGTAAAGAAGCATGCTTTACAAGATTTTACAGATTTCTACACTTTTATATTTTATATTTTTTTTACGTATTTCACATTTTGTGCAATGAAACATCTTTTCTAATTTTTTATTTTTCTGCAGTTTATAACGTTTTTAAAGTTTAAAATTTTTTTAATTTATCAAATTTAGAAATGCTATTAACTGCAAAACAATGTAAAAATATAATAATAAAAATAAATATAAAAAAAATGTAAAAAGTGTATGATTCTGTAAACAACTGTAAAGCATAGTCTAAATATAAACAATATTTTATAGTGATTAACTATTTTTATTAGAATTTTATAACAATTTACAGTGTACAACTTTATAACATTAAATAAACGTTTTATCAAATTAATAAAATCCAAAAAGTGTGGACATTCGATCGTTTATTTATCGTTTTTTCCAATATTTCTTAAACTTTTATTCCAGCGTTTCAAAGTGTGGTATTAAAACTTTTTAAAATGTTTTTAGAACGGTTTCATGTTAGGGCTACATTAAAACATTCACTAAACATATTTATTATTTATTTTATCTTTTTATTGCCAATAAGATATTATGTTTGCAGTATACTTAATACTATCAAAATTTGGTAATATTTTAATACTTGCTAATGAGAATTTTTATTGTATAAAATATCAAAATATTTAATTATATTTTAATTTTAAATATTATGACATATAGTAAAGTTAGTTTACTTTACGTAATTTTTTTTTCAAGAGAAAAATAGCATTATCATTTTTGTTAAAAAAACGAATACAAGTTAAAAGATAATTTCATAGCACCTGCACGTTCGGTCTCGCTTCAAAAAATATAAAAATATTTCTAAATTATGTTACCTATTGTAGGAATTGGTCAACTATTATATTTAAAATATGTTTCGCATAAAACGCGTTTTATCAAACTATGATAATATTTTGATACATCGTAGCTATGTATGTTTATTTGGAAATATAAGTTACAAAACCTTCTCATTGAAACAACTTCATCTGCTGTCCAATGCAACCAACAATGATTCTAAACTTTAAAAATTATTCTAAGTTTATAATTTTTTAATGATATTAATTGAGTTGCACTTGCTATCACTGTGTAAACGTTGCAGACGCTACTCTTGTCTTTGATATATTTTCTGACGGTAAAGTTTTAGTAAAAATTGTATCACACGTTGTTTTACCTAGAATTCATTTAAAATATTTAAATCAAAGTTTAGATTATTATTCTCATTTATTAAATTTTGATTTGAAGTATATTTAAAATAATATTATTTTGTATACTATTGTAGTCCAGAATCTTTCTCTATAGTTTAGTTTTGTGTCAAATTCTACAAAATTTATTAGCTGTTACTCTCCACATGGTATTTTTAATAACAGAAAAATTAGTTTGAATCAGACACAATTAACTTTTAAGCTGATATAGCTTTTGTATACTTGTCCATGATTAATTGCAGCATCTAAAATATTTATAATGTCTGAGTCTACTGCAAAGCATTCTTTTCCAACAGTTCATGTTGACAGATGTATTAATCCATTTAATATTAATTGACATAGGGGTCTTTGCAAAGTTTCAAAAAAATTTTTGTTATATTATTCAGATGTACTTGAAACAGCTTGAACATGCTTTGTTCATCTTGTAGAAAGTCGTACTCTTCTGTAAATTTTAATTTATCCAATAACTCTCTAAATGAGCCGAGTGAGAAAGAACATAAAAGACCACAAAATAAGAGAATTCATCTGTCGAGAGATGCTCAACTAGAACAAATGTTGGATAGTCTGAAAAGAAAGTTATCTTCTTTACCTCCAAATGATCCATTGATAGTTTCTATTTTGACAATAGCATCTGAATGCTGGCCATTATGCGATATTGAATCAAAATTTAATGTCACTTTAAGAATTTCAAAAAAGGCGAGAGATTTGAAAGATGAATTCGGTATCTTAGCGATTCCTGATCCGAAAAAAGGGAAAAATTTATCTGAAATTACAATTAAAGAGGTAAACAAATTTTATGAATCTGATATTAACAGTCGAGTTATGCCGAATAAGAAGGATGTAGTTAAAATTAACGAAAATGGTGAAACTCAGTATGTTCCAAAAAGATTGCTAATATGTGATATTAAAGTATTGTATCGAACTTTTAAAGAAGAATGTCCACAATTTCCTATCAGCTTTAGTAAATTCTCCGAACTACGTCCAAAATGGTGTGATTTGGCTGGTGAAAGAGGCACGCATAGCGTGTGTGTATGTGTAATACACCAAAATTTTAAGGTGGGATCTTACGTAAGATCTCACGTGAGATTTTGCAATAGGAATATTATCAGTAATCAGTTACATTATTTAAGTGCACTGAAGTAAAAGTAAAAAAATAAAATTTAGCTTCGTGATTAAATTCAGTGGACCAAAATTCATAAAAATAGCCTTCGTCAATTTTTCCTCTAGATGTAAATTTCTTAACCGCGTAAAAAAGACATTTTGGATGGTTTTTTGAGGTTAGGGACGAGCGCTTGAGGTATCGGTAAAAAATACCGTCGGATTCTTGTTCAGCAGCTATAATACATGAAAATACTCTCTGTCAATAATTTTCCTCTCGTTGATCACAGGATAAACCTCTCAACTGCGTGAAAAAGCAATTTGGGGGGTGTTTTTTGAGGTTAGGGACGAACGCTTGAGGTATCGGTAAAAAAGACGGCCGGTTTAGTGTTCAGCAGCACAAAATATATAAAAATACTCTCTGTCAATAATTTTCCTCCCGTCGATCACAGGATAAAGCTCTCAACTGCGTGAAAAAGCAATTTTGGTTTTTTTTTGAGGTTAGGGACAAACGCTTGAGGTATCGGTAAAAAATACCGTCGGATTCTTGTTCAGCAGCTCAAAATACATGAAATAGTCATTGCTTAGAATTTTTCTGAGCCCCTGTGATTTCTGACAGTTTGATCATTTCGTAAAGTAGTAATTTTTTAAGGTTAGGGAACGCGTAGCTCCGTCTGGGAACAAAATTTTAAGAAACGCCCCTCACTAATTGAAAGTACATAAAAAATGATAAATTTTCCATATTTTTAAAAATTTTTAGATCAAATGGAATTTTGGGCAGAGCTTTGTTACGTTTGACGTGGAACGTCCCATATACAGTAAGGAGAACGAGGAAACTGGACATGGGGAAACCGTGAGTGCGAGTGAGAAGCATAGGAAACGCGTATTAGTGCGAGAGAGAAAGACATTCCCTCCCTTAATTCTTGCTCATTTTCCACTCTTCCTCTTTGAGTTGCAGGACAAGAGCAGAAAGAGTCCAAAAAAAGGGTAGAAAAAAAAAGGTCAGGCTCAATGGCGTTCGGCGGAGGGTCAGTTTTTTCTACCACAGAATACTTATTATTACTTTTTATTTATTAATATTGTTTTATTTTAAATAATAATTTGCAATTTTTTCGTATAAATAGTTAATAACAAAGAATTTTGAATGAAAAAAATCGGTTAATAATTGCTCATTTGGCTTCCGTTATGTTTCAAAATTTATAATAATTCACTGTTGTTAGCATTGTTAGCAAAACTTAAATAAATTATTTACTTATTTCATTTATAGTTTAATTTTTAACATTTATATTTATTAAACGAATACTAGTATTATCAAGAAATGGATATTTCAGACTAAAATTAAATAAAACAAACATATGAAACAATATACTATACTAATTTTTTATTACATAAGTACATTTTTTTAACAAATTCTTTTGTTTAGGAACAAATTTATATATCTTTGAAATAAATTTTGTAGCTTCAACCATTCAAATATATGACATTTATAGTTATTACATTATTTAATCATTATATAACATTTTTTAAATATAGTTTATTAGATTATTTAATCAAATGTTCAAAATGTCCACCTAATTCTGCGGTACAATATCCTAAACGATCGTAAAATTCGTTTATTGCACGTATTTTAGATTCTTCTGGAATACCAGCATTAACTTGTAAGATCCGGGTTTGTAGTGTTTCAATGTTATTGAATCATTCCATGCTGTTGTAGATTTTATTTTTTATATACCCCTAGTAAAAAAATCTAATGGCGTAAGATCGGGTGATCTAGGTGGCCAAATCAGTCCGGGACTATATAGACCAATCCAGCGATTGGGAAACTACTCGTTTAAATATTCCCGAACAAGACGAGTATTGTGCGGCGCAGCTCCATCTTGTTGAAAATATGCTGGATACTGAAAACAAATTAAGAGATTTTTAGAATCGTGTTAAATAAAAATGTTTCTGTATGATACTACGTCACACAGAAATGAGAATACTCGTTAAAAGAATCCGAAGGTGCGTTAAGAATTGAAATTCTGGGCTATTATTATATTATCTGGGCTATCTATTATATTATCGAATATTTTGCGTATAACCAACAATATAAGAAAATTTGTATAATACAATATTCATAATTTTATAAACTTTATTCAGCAAGATATTTTAATAGAATTTGTTCGTACGCAATTGAAATTTTTACTTTTTATTTTGTAACTAGAATTCACTTTTTAATTTTTGAGCAATTAAATTCATGTTTTTTGAGGATAGATGGATTAAACATTTTGCAAATAAATAACTACTTACCCCTGTGCGCTCTTCTATCTGTCTTATAGCTGGAACAATTTGTTGCTGCAATAATTGAAGATATCTAGCACCTGTTAACGTGACTTCAATGAAAAACGGTCCAACTATATTAGTGCCAATCATACCAGTCCAGACATTTAAGGTTTGTTGATACTGTCGATTAACACTAAATACTTCCGTTGGTTTTTTGGTTCCCCAATAGCGACACTGTTGACGATTTGGCCCTTTAGATATTAAAAATGTTGATTCATCTGTAAAACTCTGTATCAACAAGTGATCGTCAACGTTAATACGATCCGACATGTCTTCGCAGAATCGCATCCTCCTCTCTCTATCGTTGTTAGCTTCGTAAAGCTCCTGATGTCGGCGAATTTTATACGGTCGGTATTTCTCGCCATGAAATTCACCTTCAAAACACTTTTTCTACAAATCCCTACATCACTAGCAATTTGACGAGCATTACTGAGATGAATTAATTCTGCCGACGAACACACTTGTACTTTAACTTCTTCAGATAGCTGTCGAGTTGGATATTGCAGCTCTCTAAGAAGATTGACCGCACCCGATCGTTGAAATCTGTTGTAAATATTCGCCACTGTAGACTTACTTGGAATTGGTCGATCCGGAAATGCAACAGCGAATAATTCGCTTGTTTCACGATGAGAAATACCAGCACTTAGTAATTGGCTTATAATGAAAACGCGCTCTTCGTCAGTATAAACAATGTTGGGCATTATGAAAATAGAAAAAAACGAAATATTTACTTAATAAGTACTACATTTATAAAATCAATAGAAAATTTAATCTAAAACTTATGAAAAAGTGATAGAGAAGCGTTGAATTAAATTTAAGAATAAAATTAATGTAAATAAATGTTGACTAAAATAATCACGAAATTTATAGGAATAATATTGTATAAAATATGCTAAATTGTAAAGACAATTGACCCTAGAGGTCTTAAATAAAAACTCAAATATATAATTATAAGTACAAAAAACTAATTAAAACTTCGATCGCAAGCAAAAGCTGAGTTAAACGCTGAGAATTGGATGTCAACCGATTGAGAGCTTGAGACAAAGTGAGAGATCTGACAGTTATGAGGGAAATCTCACCCCCAACATTTGCGAAAGAGTTGGAAAAAGAGTGGGAAAAATTTTATAATTTTATTGCATTTATATAAAAACTTAAGAGGCGCGAGAAAATCTGGTAGTGATGGAAGAACATGTGTACACCACATGGCTTTTATATTTTCATAAATTGTAGCACGACGTTCGTCGTCGAACTCTTCGAAAAAACCCAGCCCTTTATTTTACCTCCGCGGTGTGAAGCGGGCTATTGTTTTACGGCTTCATTTCCGTGTACCGCGCGAGCCTGACCCCAGCCGGGCATGCGGATCAATGCCAGCATCTCTACGTGTTTCTTTCGAATTTGTTTTAATCATATTGCTTATTAAAAATAACTTAATTTTTACACACACTTTATAATTAAAATTCATTATTTGAATAATGCGCAAAAATTGTCATTCTTGTATTTGTTAAAAATTGCGATAAAAATTATTCTATTAAAATTTAATTGAATATTTTCAATACTTTAAATAATATTGCTTATCGCTTTTTTTAATTAATTGTCCTTTAAGCAATTTTGCAAAATAGAATTTATTAAAAATAAAATAAAAGTGCAAATACTGTCCGATTTTTTTCATTCAAATTTAGTTTTTATCAGTTCATTTTACAGTATAAATAATTCTGTATAGCACTTTTTGTAATATTCAATTATTATTAAAATGTAAAAATTTTAAAGAAATATTTTTTTCATGCAAAGGGACGTAATTCTCTATTGACCGTCTTTGGGCCTGGCCCTTTTTTTCGGTGGATTAGCCTGCGCCTGTCGTCGTCGAAGACAAGGATAGAGGCAACCTTTGGGCAGAGAGTGGGAGACATTGGAAAATTGAGGGAGGGAAAGGCTGTCTCTCTTCATCCAATGGACTTCCCTATGTTTCTCACTTGGACTCACAGTTTTCCCCATGTCCAGTTTCCTCGTTCTCCTTACTGTATATATGTATATATATATATATATATATATATATATATATATATATATGTCGAGCGATTAGGATTTCGAGGATAGTAGACGATGTCAGCGGCGACGCTGACAGGAGATTTTCCGCGAAGAGCGAACGCGCTCAGACTCGTTTTCGCTTCGGCCGTGTCAACAGCTACGCTACTGATACCGTCAACAATCCGCGAGCGGTTATTCCGTACCGGCGTACAAGTGTGTTCCCAAGCTTCGAGTGCCTGAAGGGATGCCTCCAGATCCACCCCAGCCCACAACTATTCCTGATGCCGTCAACGGTCGTGAGGATGAGGGATAAAGCGTTCGGCCAGCGACCGAGTAAGTTGGTTCTCCATTAATAACCGGGACGAAGCCGTCGAAGGCCGAGATTCGTCGCCACTGAATTGTCGGCCCGGCTTTGCGTCCTTCTCGCAATCGCGCACGCAAGCGTCGTCTTCTCGAATTTGTAACAATTTATATTTCACTTAGATTCAGACAATATATTTTCTTGCTATTAACTTTACAGAGTGTTTCTTTTTTGTGCAATTCCCAATTACCCTAGCCGTCTGGTTACCCACAAATACGCGGAAAAAAGCGTGGTGCTCCGGGCGCACCTAAAAAAGCTTATTTAATTTTTTTTTAATATAGTGTTTTTCACCTATATTTTACAATATTGATACGACACATATTACAAATAATATTCGAGCAATATTGCCACAATATGCTTATTGTCTTTTGGAAATGCGATCCAAAAACGGACATGATGCCTTACAGCAATATTGCAGGAAAATTTTCCGAAGATTATATAATCCTGGTACAATATTTTGGAATCTGATGAATCTGCAAATGCAACCTTCAGACAATATTGCTGGAAGATTGGGTGCTATATAGGTATATATCCGGACGATACCTCTCGAAATGGGCATGAGAATCCGTGAAAACGCCCTTATAGCACCTGATATTTTGGCAATATAGCCTCAACATTGCATCGCAAGACTAGCTAGATTTAACAATATTGCCAGTGCTTAGAACAAAATTGCTGCAACAATTAGGCAATGTTGCCACGCACCAAAATGTCCGCCATTTCATTGCAAGGTTGGTTATCTCCCACACAGGTATTTTGGAAACATTGCCTGAAGATTGCATTCCTAGTTTTCGCAATATTCCACGGAACCTCATTAATATTGCTGCAACTATTCAGAAAACAATGCTACTAGATTGTACAATATTTAATTAAAATTGCGATAACCTTGAATTATTTTATTAATTATAATAATTTCGTCATTGTATAAAAATCGCTCGTTTGTTGCAAGATATAAGGTTAGAATGGTAGAAAAAGCTGTAGGACTGCTGCACCGACATCAGACCGTGAAAAACGAGTTCAAAAGAGTAAACTTAAGGACAAAACTAAACGGAACCGATAGACTTACTTTACAAGGGCACGTGTAAGGAGGTCTTTTCCCGAGCCGCAAAGAGCCTGATATAGGGACTGACCCGACCTGTGTCCGTTACGGATCTGCTACGGGGACTTGGAGGGATGCGTCTATCGTTTGAGGATATACACTCTCTGATGCCCAGAATCAGATCGAAAAAGTGCAGGAGTTAAAATTGATATAGGCATGAGCCAACAAGTAAAGTGGTTTTGAGAGAAAATTTCAAAGTTCCCAACAGCGTGACGAGTCATAGCAAATATACACACGGTGCAGCGATATAAGCAGCGCATGTTTATGTCATACTTGGGCTAAGAGTATTAACCAGTTCAGCCAAAGATTTTGCCTAGTGAGTGTGGGCAAGTGAGACTCAGATATTGCATTCTGGGCAGAATTTTTTGGAACGAAGTTCCTTATCGCGCATTTGGCGGATGGGGGGAGAGGCGGAAAAAAAAAACGTCAAAACCGACCGAGCCCAAAATCCGACACTTTAAGCGCGCTCTTATTTTTGCTATATTGCGCTCTCTCTCAGCACTTGAGGTGGGAGCAGGCCACAGCGCTCTCTTTTTCTCTTTCTCCCAGCGCTTGAAGAGGGGGCACGACAGATAAGTAGGTGATGTACAGCTATATCTATCCACAAGCTGTGCAGCGCTCGTCTCTCTCTCTCTCTCTCTCTCTCTCTCTCTCTCTCTCTCCCTATGATCGAAACTGAAAATTTGTTGCTGAAACTACTAGACAATGATCTAAAAGAAAATAACTCACTAAAGGAAGAACTGCAATCAAATCAAAAAGAAAGTGAAACCAAGAAACTACTATACACTGATGTCATTAATCTACCAAAACCTCAACAAAGAAAAATACCTAAAATTTTTTTTTATTATTTATTTCTATTTATAGTTCAGTCAGCAGCGCTGGGAACGAGCTGTCGTGTTTTCCGCGCGCGTACATTTTGCTCGGAGCAGTATATAAAACTTTGTATATAAATGAAATTTAATCATGTTATTTTTGTTTAAATAACAACATATAATACTGTCAATATGGCGCCAATTGTGAAAACACCTTCGGATAAGCCGGATCGCAGTTTTTACAAGTGTCATCCAAATAAAATAGTGAAAACAGTGATTTGTATAATTTGTGAGAACGCGTATCATAAAAGTGATTTCGAGAAGACTAAAAATCTCGTGTACGTTAGTGATCATTTGATTGTATGCCAAGATCATGTCCTAGGAGATTTAACCACTAATACCGAACAACATATGCTAAGTGATGTGGCAAAGAAAACCATTGCGCTTATAAAAATGAAAACATCAGAAGAAATCAGGGAACAACTACTAAAAGAATTACACAATAAAACAGCTGAAAAACATAATACAACAATTATGGACGAGGAAAATGAAATGGAGAATCTTGTGGCAGAAAACACCCTATTGAAACAACTAGTAGCAGAACTGCAAGACAAAAATTAGCTTCTGAAAGAAATAATTGAAATGCAAAAACAAAAAAGCACAGGGTCGCAGACAAATATATAATCATTTGCAGAGGTTATAAGAGACATAAAGCCGAAACCAAAGCGAGTCCCAAGTATAATGATTAAAGCCAATGACCCCAATCAGACAAACACAATTGAACTGCTCACGAAGTGTCTAGTTACAGAGAAGAACGTGCAAACTAAGTATATACGTAGAAAGAATTAAAGCGAAATAGAAGTCAGCTGTATGAATTCAAAAAGTCTAGAAACACTCGAAATCGTGTTAACAAGTAAACTTAAAAATTGTCATGTCAAAGTAGAACAACAAGGTAATCCAAAAATAAAAATTGTTGGTATAGACAACGCTACAAACATGGATGAACTGGACATCGAAAGTGATATTAATACACGCAACTTTAAAAACTTTAACAGCTCATGTAAGGTACTGCACATGTACACCAATAAAAGGAACAAAACCAGCACAGTACTAATGGAATGCTCACCAGATATATATAAGTCAATACGTGAAAACAACAATAAGGTTTTTGCTGCTATTATTGCAGACCCCCTGGCCCACATTATAAATCAATGTATTGAAATGGCAATTTGGCCAGATATGCTGAAGGCGGCTGAAGTAATATCAATATACAAAGCTGGGAAAAAAATAAATGGATAACTATAGACCGATATCACTAATATTAAATATTGCTAAAATCTTTGAAAAAGTTATACACAGGAGAATTATAGACTTCGTAAGTCAACGTAAGATATTAAGTAAAAATCAATATGGATTTATGAAAAACATTGGAACCAAAGATGCTTTGAACATGATCTCTAAAACAATATACGAAAACCTAGATCAGAGTACACCGATAGCTATTACATTCCTAGACCTGGCGAAAACATTTGACACTGTAAATCATAAAATATTATTAGACAAGCCTTACGCATACGGTATGAGAGGTAAGGATCATCAACTTATTACGAATTACTTAAACAATAGGAAACAAAAAGTAATAATAGGTTCACATACAAGTGATTTCAAAAACGTAAATACTGGTGCCTCACTTGGTCCATTGCTTTTTATACTTTACGTAAATGACTTACTGATGAATATGCCAGAAAACTCTATAATATATAATCCTATGCAGATGACACGGCAGTGATAGCTAATGGAAAAACCTGGTCTGAAGTTGAAGTAAAAATGAACGAACACCTTGAAGATATCTCAACATAGCTCAGGCTCAATAAACTAACATTAAATATTCAAAAAAACAGTATATATCACTTTTGGAAACTATTGCGATAGCGTGCCAAAGAAAATTGAATTTATAATAAATCACGAAATACTGAAGAGTAAATGAAACGAAATACCTAGGCCTAATATTTGATTCTAATATGAGATGGGATAAACATATTGAATATCTCATAAATAAGACTAGATACCTCATTTTTATTTTCAGTAAAATTTACAAATTCATGGATACATCTACTCTAAGAATAATTTACTATGCATTTTTCTACAGTCTGATTAAATATGGGATAGTTGCGTAGGGTGGTGCGTACCAAAATAACTTGCAACTGTTACAAACGGTCCAAAAAAGAATCCTGAAAATTATAAATAAAAATACCTTCCAAAGAGCTAATCCGCTTAAACTACAGCAATTATTCGCATACGAAAGTCTACGCTATCATTGTACTAACTTTAAAGATCAGTTTATTAATTCAACAAGCAGAACAAGAAATAAACTAATAATCCTACCAAGGTATAACAAAACTGTAAGCACAAAGAATAGTTACATCAAATCGATTAACATCTATAATAAACTACCGAATGATCTCAAAATCACAGACATGCGGAAAAAACAAACATCAGAAAAATACAAGACTGATTAAGAATTAATGAGTGAAAAAATAAATACCACGACGATAGACTGCCAGCAACTGAAAATATGGCTCTCTAAGATAGGAAACCAAGATCAATGTGAGCATAGATGTGTAATATCCTCAAAAATGCAGAATTTAATACAGCAAAGAAAAGAAATGAATAATGATCGACAAGGAACTGCAGAAAACTCTGTATATTTTGATATTAGAACCTACATTTGCGCAAAAGGTAAATGTAATTCATACAATATACGTAAACATCGTCGTATCTCCACCTACAATTACAACAAAATTAATAATAATACATATCCAAATATTATTGATAGTTTAGACGATAAATACCTAGATGCTCAAAACAAAAAACAACAAGGCTAATATCAAATTCATTAAATTTATTAAAGGAACATGTAATGACTTGGAAAACATAAAAAATCCTAATATTGAAAAATATAAACCAATTGATACGGTCTTCTCCATGATAGATGGAATGGCTACAGAAAATAGCAACAAAGCAAGAAATAGAGAAGCGGCTGCCGCACCTGGACAGAAAATCACGGAATCAGCCAGCCATAGAATGACCAATGGCGACATTAACTATCTAGGATCAAACAAAGCCTTTTTCTACTTTGACAGAGGAATAAGAGGGAAACAGGTTTTTACAAACTCAGTGTCTTCTCTCAAATTACAGTCACCGTATAAGGACATAGTAATAATATATGAAATCATTTTTACATCAGACTGTAAATGTGACTCATCTAATCAGCACAAAGAAATGTTTCCACACTATAGAGTTACCTGTGCGGTTGGACTTACGTGCCCGGCTAGGCTCAACTCAACCGAGAAAATGTCGTACATAAAAGAAAAAAAAGCATAAACGGATGGATTTATGACAGCAAGACAAATGTTAGTGCGGAACTGGTGAAATAGTGCGAAATATGAAAAGTGCCATTATACAAAGTTAGAATATAATATTTTAAATGTTAAGTTTTTTTTACAATACAAAAACATAGAATCTAAAAAATTGTGCAATATAATCTTATTTAATGAGATCTTTAATGTCGTCGTAGCATTACTCGTATAAAAGACCAAATCATAGAATCACTTACTAATAATTAAGAAAATGTTAACAAAATTTTTATATATTAATATTAAAAGGATTATATGTCACTGTTAATTTTATTTTATTGTCATCAGAGTTGGGATGAAGAGAGCCTAAGTTTTTAGCGTTTTTAATAACATTTCAGAATTTTATTATGAATCATGCAATAATTATGTGGCACGTGATTTTTTTCAGTAGGGTACAGTTCTACACATGTAAAATAATAGAAACAACAACATGAGTACAGTCCTAATGGAAGTTTCGGTTGAACTTTACAAACATGTGAAGAAAAACAAAAGTAAAATTTTTGTAGGTTATTAAAACTGCAAAGCCTACGATTTGATTAACCTTAGACCATGCAACAACTGTGCTATATATAGCCACAGTCAAAAAACCGCTGCTAATTCTTTAGAACTTAGCTTCCTTCAACATTATGTACTGCTTCATATCAGAATTGTTTTTACTTCATATATAATTCTATCAAGTTTTTTTTTGTTTGATGGATGATTGCACGTGCATTCGTCTAGTATATAGTATTTATCACATATGTGGGGGGATTTGTCGCGTTGGCCGCACAGTCATGAAGATAGCCCTAAATACTCTCAGGTACCCTCGGGTTTCTTCGGTATATCCTCAAGTATCCTCAGTATACCCTCGGGTACTTTCAGACAAAAATGAATAAATCAGTGAGACCTACTATATCATCGGTACACTGAGAAAAAAAAATTCATTGAATCAATTAAATCAATTTCATTAAAAATAATGCAACAGATTCAATTAAATAAAAATTTTAAATAACATGCATAATATCCTAAAAATTGTTCAATTAAATTAAATATTTCGTTCAAAAAATAACCTTTGCACTTAAATATTTAATTTGAACAACGATTGAATACATGAATACACATTTGAATAAACAAATTAAATATTATATCGGAATAATGTGATACTGCCATTTAATTGGTTCAATTAAAATTTCATTGATCGCATCGAATTTTTTTTTTGAGTGTAAATACAGCGTATCATCTACAGAAGGTAACTAATGGACTAATTATACCGACGAACACAAAGTCAAGTACTTCAAACCAGCAGCAACAACAAACACAGACTGCTATACAACAAGGACAAGCACAGCGGACTATTAGAAGAACAACTACAACTACTGGAAATACAATCTCAACAAGCATCTCAGCAACAACTTTCTGCTTCACAGATAGAGAAAATTGGTAACAAACAAAAGACATTAAAAAAGAAAAATGAAAATGGATACTTTCGATTTTTTAGATATTATACAAGAAGACTGTTTAGAAAGAAAGAGCATGCAGCATTATTGCTAATTTTGACAAAATAATAGACAAAAACAATAATATGATTATGCACATTAATGTTAGAAGCATGAAAGCAAATTTTAAAGAAGTAAAAATTCTTATTGAAAGTTTAATTATCAAATAATCTGTTATTATTTGTACTCAAACTTTTGAGCAATTTAATCGTAACGTATATGAGTTAGAAGGACCAAGCTATAAGTATAAAAGTTACTATAATAATAGTAGAACTATAGTAGAACTATTATATTAAAATATGTCTGGTTGTTGGTAGTCTTCGGTTATAAGTTCATTTCATTCTCAAAACTAGCCCTTTTAAGGGATTGGGATAAACCGGAAGTTGGCCGAAAATAGACCGGAAGTCAACAGGAAGTCGACCAGCAATTGACCGGAAGAAATCTGAGAAAATACAAAATGATCCGAAAGAGACCGAAAATAATCGGTAATGAACCGGAAATATACAGAAAATGAACCAAAAAGTAACTGGAATGAGGTATATTTGCTAAACTACTCCTAAGGGGTGAATCGGAAATTAATCAATAGTAAACCGAAAGCCGACAGAAAGTGAAAAAAATAAATGTATTGTTATTATATTGTATTATATATTATATTGCTGCCGTTGCCAATTTTTTTAAAATTTATAGTTCTAATAGATAAAATATTGTTCAAATATACCGTATATTAATGATTTTCAAAATACTTTCAATCTTAATTATTTTACTGAAGGAGCACCCGTCACAATATCAAATCATATAATTTTCATGAAAAAATTTAAACCTTAATATTTTAAATACCATAGGGTCCTCATAAAATCATGAATTTTCTCAGATCATTCTAAACTTAGCGAGTTATAAGATTTAACAAAAATAGTAATTTTCAGTTATACAGGGCTTACAGCGTGAAAGACAAAGAATTTGAATCTTAATACCTTTTAAACTAATCGGTTCCATAAGCTGCAAAAAGAACTAAGCCGAGGTAAGTAAAAAACATATCTTTCTCAAAACTTCAACTTAATTAAAGTCCTTTTACTCCCGCAATCGTACGATATCGAAATAGTACAATAAGAACAAAAGTTGTCTTTTTCAAGCGAGGATGATGATTGAGCATGAGTGGGAATCGAAAGCGCCGCAGGCGCCCGAGACGCACACGAGTGCTCAACCATTATCCAAGTCTAACAAAGCCAATTTGCCCCTTATTGTGTACCGTAAGGCAAAAGTGTTGTTCCTTAGGGGCAAAAGTGAGTATTTTCACCCCTACATATATGCATGTCAAATTTTATTATGATCGGTCGCGTGGTTCCAGAATCATAATGGTATACGTACACACACACACACACACAACTCCGCTTGACCGGTCCCAAGCCCCACCACACAAGGGGTGAAAGCCCCGGTGGCCGAGTAATGTTGGGGGGAGCCAATTAACTCTAACAAGACAGGAGGTTATAGAGGTGGGTCACTCAGCCCTCAAAGGAAGATTAGCCTCAAGTGACGCATCAGAATGTAATGGGGTCATAAACAGAGGAATGCACGAGGTATGGTCTAAAATTCAGACAGCAGATCGTGCGGAAGAAGAGTTGGTGGACAAGATTCAGAACCATCTGGACAAGATGGATGTTGTAGTAGGTCCAGCCAAAAACATTCACAAGAGTTTTAAGGATGACATGAGGAAGGTCATGTCTTTCTGGAAACAGCTCATCAGCGTAAGAGAAGCGTCGAGCAAGACCAAGTCTAGCTTTGGACTGATGATGTCAAATAGCTCACAGACCTCCCTGACCTCAGAAGAAAAACGGGAGGCAGAAACGCCAAGGAAGAGGAAGAAACGGTCTCCTACACAGAACGAGACCAATAAGAAATGAAAAGAAGAGGACAAGACACCAAAGCATGGCCAGAGTGCGCCACTAGCGACGACTTCCAGCACTACACAGTGCCCACCGCCCACAACAGGGACATTACCACCCTGGCAGAGGGTAGACACAAGAAAGAAAAAGAAGAAAAAGGAAAAAAAAGACGATAAGATTAACAATGGTGTTGTAGATCAGAAAGGCACTAGAAAATCTAAGCCGCCAAGGGCAAGACCAACCCGACCGGAGGCTCTAATCATAAAAGCTACCGACTAGAAGTCTTACGCTGATATCCTGCAAGAGATGAAAACAGACCCAAAACTGAACATGTTAGGGGATAACGTAAATAGGATACGGAAAACGGCGGTTGGTGACCTACTTTTGGAACTCCAACGCATATCGGAAGGGAAGGCAACGGAACTTTGACAAGCGGTGCAAGAAGTGCTATAAGAGGGTGTCACCGTAAGAACCCTACAAGATGTAGAGGTCTTTGAAGTAAAGGATCTTGATGTTCTAACCACTACGGAGGACATCGTGGAAGCGCTACGGAGGGAGTTTCAAGATAGCGGTTCAAATGCAGTGGAGGAAACGGCAGTAAAGTCTGTGCGCAAGGCATATGGCGATACGCAGACGGCGGTCATTTAAATGTCAGCAAAAATGGCTCAGCAGATGATCGCAAATCAGAAAACCAGGATAGGCTGGGTAGTATGCAGAATACGAGAGATCAAGCGGAATGCACATCCACTTCGCTGCTATAAATATCTAGGATTTGGACATATCGGCAAAAACTGCACAGTAACACAGGATCGAAGTAACCACTGTTACAAGTGTGGAGTCAAAGGACATAATGCAAGAGATTGTAAAAACAAATCGAGCTGCGTTCTCTGCCAAGAAAAAGGAGCAATAGAAAAAAGTGACCATGCTGCTGGTAGCTACACATGCCCAGTATACCAAGCGGCAGTTGAGAAGTTAAAGAAACGAAGATAATGAAGATAGTGCAGTTGAACTTGAATCACTGCGAGACAGCACAGGATTTACTTAACGAGTACGTTCATGAGACAGAGGTCGACGTAGCCATTATATGTGAACCATACAGGGCTCTGGACAAGACATCGTGGGAAACAGACGACACTGGCAGAGCAGCAATCTGAGCATGTAGGAACCTGGCATTCCAGGAAAATGCTGACCAGCGAGAAAGGATTTGTTCGTGCAAAGATAGCAGGAATACATGTATACAGATGCTATGCTTCGCCTAACGCACCGAATAAACAGTTAGAGTGGCAGTTAGATTCGTGCAGGATATTACGGGAAGAAAGTCAGTAATTATCGCAGGCGATTTTAACGCATGGGCCGTAGAGTGGGACAGTCAAAGGACTAACCAAAGAGAACGAGTACTGCTAGAAACATTTGCTCTTCTGGACTTAGTGTTAGTTAATCAGGGTAGCACTAACACCTTTAAAAGAGGAGACGCAGGATCTATTGTAAACCTGACCTTTGTTAGTAGTTGCCTTATAGGCTCAATTGACAAGTGGACCGTAAGTAAACACTACACAAATAGTGATCACTAGGCCATAATAATGGAGGTAAGAAAATCAGAGCAGAGACATAGCGCAAGTACAAGGACCAACAGAGTCCGTTGGAAAACGAAGGATTATGATAAGGATATGTTCCTATTGGCACTGGAAGAATTGCAACTCTCGGGGACAGCGAACTGCAAGGTGTAACCATATCGATTATGCTATATGAAGCCCCAATATGGGCAGATGTGATGCGGGTGAAATCGTATGCCCGAATGCTAACCACTGTGTACAGACGAAGTACACTAACTAAGTGCACTTGTAAGAGTGGTGTCCACTTACCGTACAGTATCGGACGATGCGGTGTGCATTATTGTTGGTATGCCGCCGATTTACCTATTGGCGATGGAAAGTAAGGAAGTATTCCAAACTAAAAGAAGAACAAGTGACAAAACTTAGAAGAAGATCTGGGATGCGAATGGGATGGGAATAGTAAACGAGATGGGATTTTAGTGACAAAGGGCGATAAATACATCGCCTTCTACCAAAAATAGAGGATTGAACTGGAAGAGAACATAGGGAGGTCAACTACTACCTCACACAGTTTTTAACCGGGCACGGATGCTTCCGGGCTTATCTGCACCGATTCAAATTAGACGGCAGTCCGAACTGTCCAGCTTGTTTGGACGCTAACGAAGATGCAGATCATGTTCTCTGTGACTGTTCGCGATACCCAATGGAGCGAAAAGAACTCGAGTATTATCTTCAGACCAGAGTGACACCTGAGTCAATGATGACAACTATGTTGACGTCGGAGGATGGTTGGAACGCAGTAAACAACTAGGTAAGGACCGTCCACAAGAAGGTTAGAAATGACGAAGAGAAAAGAAGGCAAAGACAAGGCGAAACAACGGAATAAAAATGTAGCTAGACGAAGATCACTAAGCCGTGACGGAGTTGAGGCTGTTTAGAGGATAGCCGGACGATACCGCACGAAGCAGACGACCGGACGATGCGGAAAGAAGCAGACGCCCGGACGACGCAGAAAGAAGAAGACGTGATGACGACCACATTAATTAGAAGAAGGCGTAAAAGCCTTTTGCCCCCCCCCCCCCCCCCCCCCCACCCGCGAAGCACTACTCGACGGTTGTACTGCGGGGAACAAGGGCACAGAAGATGGAGCAACGTGCGCCTTTACCGAGGGTCGATAAAGGCAAAGAGGGCGTTCCTTGGTACGGTTAGGTGTTTTTCATCAGGTCGTAAAAAGGATGGGTTAAGTCAGTGTAAATCCGACACACGGCTGACATTACGGATGGGGCTGTTTCGACGACCCCATAAACAAATTTACGCTATGGTCTTTCTAAGATTTTCCTTAATACCTCTTCTGCGAGAGAAAAAAAACACACACACTTTCTTTAGACTCATCAGTGAGGCATAAGAAACGTAAATGTTTCGTTATTTAAGGAGACTACACCATTGAAATTAATATAATATATTTATACGTATCTTCCTACATTATATAGTTGTTTCCGTGATGAGTAAGTCTCAGCCCCCCTCTCTCCCCCTCCTTTTACCCCTCCGCATACTCCACCTTGAAATAACCAATCTTACTAACCAAGAAGTATTACTAAAGATATTACAAAAAATAACATTTTTAGTGAAACTCTAGCTTACGTATACACAATTGAGTTTCAAAGAAGAGAATTACCTCATCCTCATATTTTTGTTACATTGCATACAATTCTTAATTAACCCATTAATACCCATGGCCAACCCGTGAGCCCAAGCATCCCGGAACCAATGCGAAACAGAATATTAGCCCTAATTATGCAAAGATATAGCAAAATTCCAAATTTCACAATTGAAAAAAAAACTATTGTATAAACAAATGATGCAAATTTCACTTTTTCAAAAATCTGACAGCGGATATCAATTCTACGTCGAAAATCACCAAAGGAATCACTATTAGTTTTAAGATAATTTAATTTGATAAGTAATAATAGCGTCATAAATAAATAATGAAATGGACAATAATTGTTTAAACAAATTGCAAAATGTAGAATGTCGCTATTTTCTTGCATAATAAGGGCTTATGTCCTATTTTGCATTAGTTCCGAAGTGCTCGGGCTCATAGGTTGGCCATGGGCATTGGGATCTATATGCTTGCTGCAGGTCCATTTCATTATTTATTCATAACGACCCTATTAAAAATTTTACTCAAGATCGTATGTAGGAACTTTCGTAAAATCATAATACCTTGGAACTAATGCGAAACAGGACATTAGCCCTAATTATACATTATTGATTCTACATCGGAAATTGCTAAAGAAATGAATATTAGTTTCATGATAATCCAATTTGATAAGTAATAATATCCCCCATTAAAAATTTTACTCAAGGTCTTACATTAGAACTTACGTAAGATCTTATATCAGATCTTGGCGAAGATCTTGCGCAAGATCGTACATAAGATCTTGTCAGCGATTTTCAACCAAAAACTAACATAAAATCTTCCGTAAGATCTTATATAAGATCTTATGATTGTGATAAAAAAAATGATTTTTATGAAATAATCATTCAAGATATCACGCAAGATAGTATACAAGATCTTGCATAAGACATTACGTAATATCTTTCCTAATTTCTTACATAAGATCTTATGCAAGATCTTACCACCATGATCAAAAGAAATCTTTTTATTAATAATTAATTTAAGATCTTATGTAAGTTCTTATATTATATCTGATATAACACTTAAAGAGACACCGTTTTATTAATCACTCAAGATATACATAGGATCTTACACTGGCGGGTAAACAGCAACCGAATTGGGTTGTTATTCGATTGCAGTTGGGTTGCAGGTCGGTTGCTGCCTAATTTACGCAATTATAGCTATTTCGTACAAAAAATAGTTCTTACAGGATAATATGAATGCTATCTATACGCTAATGATTATAAATATATACGTTAAAATAGCAGTATTAAATAAACAACCATTTATTTACAATATAGCTGGTGGGTACGTATATGTATAACCAAAAACTGATTAAATCAACAGATGGCGCTAAACTGTAGTGAGAGTGTCGTCGATTCAATTCAAGCGCACATGAAAGCATGAAGTTTTTAAATATGAATAAGTTGCTTAAATCGGTGGCTGAGTGGAATAAGGTCGTATCGTGACGGCGACTCTGAGAACGTCGTATCGTGGCAGTGACTCCGAGATTGTCGTATTGAGTCGTATTTTCTCTAGTTTTACAAGGCATGGAATGCGCGTGAAAAATTCTGAAAAAAAATCAGAAAGACAGGCATATATTATAATAGTATGTTGTATATCAAGGTCGTAAAGGGGGTTTTTAGGCCGAGTGTGGAGTTTGCAGTACGAGACAAGGCGAGTAAACCCGAGCCGCAGACGAGTACTGCAAACACACGAGGCCAAAAAGCCCATTCAGCCCTTAGTGCACACCATATTTTTTGTAACGCATGTACTGATTTTCGCGTTTCAAACTGCACTTGTTGAATTTCACGCGAGTTTAAAAGAATTGCCAATGAATTGAGTAGCGGGCGCAAAAGTGCTTTTGCGCCCGCTGCTGCATTGTTTCGCCCGCTGGTTGGAAAACGACTACATTTGTCCCTAATTTCAGGTAAAAAAAACGCGAAAATCGTGCATGTGTTACAAAACTCTTATAACATAAGTTATAAGAGTATACATCGAATTGAAGTTAACGGACGAATTAAATCTAATTATTTTGATGTATGCACAGGAACCCCAAGCACATAAAGATCAGTCTCCGTCCTATGTTAAAGTCCCCGACTTTAGTTGACCAAGTTTTTTACCTGCGTTTGGACATACAACATGTAAAAAACATGGGTAGCATCTCCAAACCATTATAAGCCAACAAAACGTTATAGGTCAATTACTAGTTACCAAAAAATAGCCTTTATTGCGCCCCGGGTAATTTACTACCCGGTCAAGCAAACATTATTTCTCCCGGCATTACTAAATAGTTTAGCCCAAGATCTTAAATTAAAAAAAAAAATTTGTCGAAAATGACCGTACCTATAAAAGATGCAAGCTATTTAAAATAGGCTCAAAATCGTCGAAAATGGAAAAAAATTCCTGAAAAGCCAGAATTTTCATTTTTTTCTTCGATTTCCGTATTTTTGAAGATTTTCACCCTATTTTAAAATGCTTGCAACTTTCGATAGAGACGGTCGTTTTCAACGTTTTTTTTAATTCAAGATCTCGGGCTCCGCTGTTCATTAATGCCATAAAAAATTATTTTTGCTTGGCCGAATAATAAATTACCCGGGGCACAATAATCCAGAATAAAAACAGAAATCGAAGAAAACAGTGAAAATTCTGGCTTTTCAGGCATTTTATCCCATTTTCGACGATTTTTAGCCTATTTTAAATAGCTGGCTACTTTCGATAGAGACGGTCGTTTTCAACGATTTTTTTTTTAATTCAAGATTTCGGGCTCCGCTGTTCCTTAATGCCGGAAGAAATAACGATTACTTGACCAGGTAATTAATGACCCTAGGCGTGATTACCCGAACCGATCGCGATACGATAGATTATAGAGAGTTTAAATGAATTATTTGCAACCATTAGTGCGCATTGTTTGCTATCGCACAGAGTAGCTTGTATAGCCCCGTTGGTTAAACGCACTTAAAAAAACTATATACATCATCCGCGAATCACGTTAATTCAACGAGTAATCACCAAGCATATAAAAATAAATTCCAAAGGTACACAGCGAAATCGTTGCGATTTTTTTCCAAGTATATCGTTTTTTTTTATTTTCCCCCCGTAAGTCGAGCTTTTTGCGCGCACCGTCCCGAACGATAGCCGTAAAAAGTCGTATGTCGTATTTATGTTACACGGGAGTTTTAAAGTTATAAATTATTTACGATATATATAATGTAATGTAAATAAAATTTCTATTTTTATAATTTTGGTCTTGACATGCTTACCCTTAAATTCTTACTTATATAAGTTATTTATATAATATTTTATAGATAAAAATGGACTTAAATTGTTTCGCCGGTAATGTAATTAATCCCTAATTTTTCTTTATGATTGAGTTTTAACGAAATTTAATCGATTAATATGAACATACGTGTTTCTAAGTGATTTTTATGTTAAAAATTCACACAATAAAGGTTTTTATATACGCATATTGCCCTATAAAATCATTGCAAGCATTTTTAGCATACGGAGCTAAGCGATTTGCCGGTCACAACTTTTCATATTATGGACATGGACTTATGTCATTATGCTATATATACTAGTTCGAACCATAGAAGCATGTTTGTGAAAATTTCGACCTTTTTACGAGAATAATTTATTTTTGAAAGAATGTGAGCAACTTATTCATATTTTAAAACTTTCTGCTTTTATGTGCGCTCAAATCGATGACGCTTTCACTACAGTCTATTGCCATCTGTTTATTAATAGGTTTTTGGTTATACGCGTACTCATCAGCTATATTGTAAATGTACAGTTATTTGTTATTATTACTGCTATTTTAACCTATTTATTTATCAGTAGCGTTTAGATAGCATTCATGTAATCTCGTAAGTACTATTTTTTTGCATGAAATATGCATGCAACCCAACTGCAACCAAACAACAACACAATTCGGTTGCTGTTTACCTGCCAATTATACAAGATCTTGCATACGATCTTGAGTAACTGATGAATAGAAAGATATCTCTTTAAGTGTTACACACTCTTCTATAAAAAATTACATAAGATCTTAAATAAATTATAAATTAAAAGATTTGTATTGATCATGGTGGTAAGAGCTTGCATAAGATCTAATGTAAGAACTTGGGAATGATATAACGTAATCTCTTATGCAATATGTTGTATACGATCTTGCGTAAGATCTTGAATGAATATTTAATGAAAATATTTATTTTTTATCATTAACATAAGATCTTGCAGAAGATTTTAGGTTAGTTCTTGGTTGAAAATCGCTGATTAAATCTTATGTACGATCTTGCGCAAGATCTGATATAAGATCTTACGTAAGTAGTAAATTAAGTGAGAATATTATTTTACATTGAAACGAGATTTATTATTTACTTTCACTTCTAAAAATTATTTGAATAAACGATCGGTTTATCGTAAAAGAGATCTTGTGAGTTATATTCATTTACGAGAAAATCCAAACTACCCAGTACGAGTCTACAGCTGCAATCTACTCAACTAGTACACGGTTCAACGTAAAGGTAAGTTTCTCATTTATTTTACTAACAGTGAGAGAGTTAGGCGCGAATTAGCAATTTCTTACAGCCTCGCCACTACATATATCATTACGTTCCTATCTATTCAATTTAGGATAGTCAGGACGTAACAGAGACAAAATTATATATATATATATATATATATATATATATATATATATATATATATTGTCACGGGGCAACTGGGCGAAGATGTTGTCGCGTCAACGAGGGGAATTACTCACTCTTTTTATCTCCGCACGGTATCCCTCGATGATGCTGAAGTCGGCGATGGACGTTAGCCGTCGGTGCCTTGCCGACTCTGTACTATGCAGACGGGTTGCCTCGGTGTACAACTGCGCGGCGTACGAAGCTCTCCGTGCTTTCTTCGCGTATAGAGTCTCCGGCCGGGCGCGCGCTCTTAGTCGTGCCGCGATGTAACCGGCTTTACTCTACCGGATTCGTCGGAAGGACGCAACGGGGATACGGAATAAATACTCATGCATTCGTGTACAATTGAAAGATGGCTATATTCTTCAAGACGTTGGTACAATAGTTCGCACTCGCGGCTCGTACTGGAGACGCCGACGACTCGGTGGCAGCGGGTCTCGGCCTCGGCGTCTGCAGCCGATTCGGTGGTCTATAAATCGCGCAATAGCTAAGGTGACGAACTTACAGTTTCGACGCGCGCGTTGGTTTCTCTGTCGCCGCGTATCCGTCGGCTGTCGACGGGGAAAAGTCCTGGATGGCCGGGAGGCGTCCCTCTCGGCTGGAACGGCGACGTGCTGGGGTACCTCGGATGCTCCAGTTGGAGATGGCTTGGTGTGCTCTTCCAGCAGGTGGTCTCAGGTCGTCGCTGTCCTCTCTCGCATCGCAGATGCACGGATAATCGCGGGTGGTATACCGGTAAAAGGTCGCACGTCTAGACTGTCCTCGCGCGCCGAGTCCGCGCGCGCTTCCCGAGTATCGCCGAGCTGGCAACGTCGCATCACGCATGAAATGGTCGCGCGACGCGGCGAGCGCGCGAAATACGAATTCGCGTTCGCTCGTCACAATATATGTGGGGATGGTTCTCTATCAAATTTGGAGGATCCAAAATTTTTTTCTTTTTTAACCTACGGTAAATATGTTCCAAAAACAGTTTCCAATGCACCTGAATTATTTTAGATTTTTAAATTACTTTTTACCGAAATCGTATTGGGAACCAAAGATGTCCATTTTGGCAATTTTTGGGTTTTCAGCACAAATTAATTAATTCATAGTATAATATATAATTAATATTGCGATAACTTATTTTCGCATTAGTATAAACATTTTTATAATGAAGCGAAAATAATTTGAGGTACATCGCAATGTTAATTAAATATTGTACAATCTAGTAAAATGTTTTCTGAATAGTTGCAGTAATATTAATGAGGTTCCGCGCAATATTGCAAAACTAGGAATGCAATCTTCAGGCAATGTTTCCAAAATATTGGGACCTGTGTGGAAGATAACCAACCTTGCAATAAAAAAGCGGCCATTTTGGTGCGTGGCAACATTGCCTAATAGTTGCAGCAATGTTGTTCTAAGCACTGGCAATATTGCCAAATCTAGCTAGTCTTGCAATGCAATGTTAAGGTAATATTGCCAAAATATCAGGTGCTATAGGGGAAATGGCATGGCAAGTTACGTCCCACATAGCACACGATCTTTTATTAATATTGTCGCAAGGTTGCATTTGTAGATTCGTCAGATTCGAAAATATTGTGCGAAGGTTAAATAACCTTCAAGAAATTTCCCTGCAATATTGCTGTAAGGCATCATGTCCGTTTTTAGATTGCATTTCCAATAGGCATATTGTGGTAATATTGCTTAAATATTATTTGTAATATTGTGTCAATATTGTAAAATATAGGCGAAAAACACTATAGTTAAAAAAATTGAATAAGCTTTTTCAGGGGCTCTCATGCCCTATTCTGGGACTACCATCCGGATGATACTTCCCAAAATGGGCATGGGAGCCCTTGCAAAAGCTCATTTAATTATTTTAATCTAATGTTTTTCGCCAATGTTTTACAATATTGCACATAATATTTGAGCAATATTGCCATAATATGCTTATTGTCTTTTGGAAATGCAATCCAAAAACGGACATGATGCCTTACAGCAAAATTGCAGGAAAATTTCTTGAAGGTAACCTTTGCACAATCTTTTTAAATCTGACGATTTTACGAATGCAACCTTAAGGAAATATTACCAAAAGATTGGGTGCTATATGGGATTGTAAAACATAGGCGAAAAACATTAAATTAAATTAATTAAATAAGCTTTGTCAAGGGCTCCCATGCCCATTTTATGAAGTATCATCTGGATGGTAGTCCCCGAATAGGGCATGGGAGCCCCTGAAAAAGCTTATTTAATTTTTTTTTAACTATAGTGCTTTTCGCCTATATTTTACAATATTGACACAATGTTACAAATAATATTCGAGCAATATTGCCACAATATGCTGATTGTCTTTTGGAAATGCAATCCAAAAACGGATATGGTTATTTAACCTTCGCACAATATTTTGAATCTGACGAATCTACAAATTCAACCTTGAGGAAATATTGTCGAAAGATTGGGCGCTATATGGGGTAGTAATTATATTGAGAATTCCGACATAGACCCCAATCTTTCAGCAATATTGCTCGAATGTTGCGTCCACAGATTTGCTGGATTCAATTATATTGTTGAAAGATTATAAAATCTAAACTTTTGGAGCATTATTGCTGTGGACAGCTATGTCCGTTCTACGCAGTTCACTTCCGGTCGATTTGCGGTCTACTTCGGGTCTACTTCCAGTCAACTTCCTGTTTACTTCAACCTTTAAGGAGGGGTAGTTTTGGGAATATAGTGAACTTATAGCCAGAGACTACCAGACACATTTTAATATAACAGAGGATAGAGGATTTCATTTGGATCTTTAGCTTGCGTACTTCTATCATATATCCATCTAAATTTAAACTATGGGTCGCTGGGCAAGTGAATGTTATTTTTCTATAAGGTCAATTAAATACGTTTATTGACAACTAAGTGACGTTAGATATTTACATAACTAGTATATGTTACTAAAGTTAATAGTAATAATAATGTATTTTTTACAACTCACCCAACTGTCACATCGAAAATATTACTACCAACTGAACTTGAAACAGCCATATCTCCAAAACCTTTTCTTGCCACAATAACACTTGTTATAAGATCCGGTATACTCGTTCCAGCGGCAAGGAATGTTAATCCCATTACCTCTGGAGGAATTTGTACTGTATCTCCAACGACATTAGCCCACCATACCATTAAATATGAATATGCCGCAATCCAAAGTATAGATCCAATAAAAGTAACAGCAAAAAACTTTTTTCCTAAAAAATAATTGAAAATTTGTTTCAAAAGAAACTAACATTTTTAAAAACATATAAAATACTGTCAAGAAATTAGTTTATTTCAGCTGAGAAATTCCTCATAGGTTATTATTTATAAAAGTTTACCCATTTACCCCGTTTTCGTAAACGACAAGTTATAATCCTAGAAGTCGGAAACAATTAGTCATTAATAAAAATGATACGCGTTACCAAAGTGTTATAGGTGTTAGGATGACGATGTGCGTTTATTATTTTTAACATAGAAGAATGCCACAAATTGAACAATTTTCGTAAGCTGAAGTCTGTACTTCTTCACGTTAAACCAGTTGCCGTTTAAAAGTAAGTTGCGTTGGCCAGTGAGCAAATAGATCATCGGTGACTAAAATGGTGAATGGAGTTGCGACAAAAACTTTAATAAATTATTTATCTACCAGCAACTAAGTATTTATTTTCACCAAGCACAAGAAAGTTAAGTGCTGTTTGTTCTACAATTACATGCGTATGTAGGGAAATCGCACAAACATATGACAATTTAACCAGAAAAACTGAAAAGACTGATTCTTTATGCGCTACTGATATTTCGTATGTATTTTCTTAATACTCTAATCAGGATTTATATTTTTATCTCATTGCCTTGGAAATCGTATAGGAGCTTAAAATTTAAGTACAAGAAAGTTATAATTATGAATTACCTATATAGCACCCAATCTTTTGACAATATTTTCTGAAGGTTGCATCGGCAGATTCGTCAGATTCAAAAATATTGCGGGCAGATTATTGAATATTCTGTATACTGTCTAGCAATATTGCTATAAATATATTGTCCGTTTTTGATTACGCTTCCAAAAAACAATAAAAATATTGCAACAATATTGCTTGAAAATTATTTGCAATATTGTGTCAATATTGTAAAATAACATTTACCTATTTAGACCCCAATCTTTCAGCAATATTGCTTGAATTCTGCGTTCACAGATTCGCTGGATTCAATAATATTGTTGAAAAATTATAAAACCTTGCTAAGCTTTTGGAGCAATATTGCTGTGGACAGCTATATCCATTCTACCATTGCAAGTTCGCCTGGTCTGGGCCGGCTCGTCTACAGCACCCAAATCGTTAGAACATTGTCTCAAGGTTGCATAGCTAGATTCCGCAATATTGCACAATGGCATAATAATCTTGATCCGTCTATTGGACAACATTGCTACCAGATTAAATAATATTATATGAGTATTTAAAAATGTTCGCAATTTTTTTTAAAAATGCAAAATTATTTTAGATAATATAACAATATTTATTAAATATTGTACTATCTAGTGAGAATGTTGCATAATAGTCACAGTAACATTATAATGCCCCTATGCAATGTTGCCAAATTTTGTATTGCAACCTTGAGACAATATTCTGACGATATAGAGTGCTGCAGACAGGCCGGCACAGACCAGGCGAACATACAATGGTAGAACGGACATAGTGGTCCACATTAATATTGCTCCAAAAGCTTAGCAAGCTTTTATAATCTTTCAACAATATTATTGAATCCAGCGAATCTGTGAACGCAACATTTAAGCAATATTGCTGAAAGATTGCTATCTATATGAGTAATTTAAAAAATTATATAAAGGTTACCACTGGTTCTCGTGCTTGACGTTTCGGGGTGTACCATCTAGATGATATATCTCCCAAAACGGGCATGAGAACTCGTAAAAAACGCTTGTATATTGCTTCCTTCTAAGAAAAAGCTTTGTAATAGTAAAATTTTCAGTTTCGCTGAAACTACGTAGAAACGCATTTGGATGTGTTTGGAGTACGAATCATGTGTGTGTGTGTGGGGGGGGGAGGGGTGTATGTACGTATACCGTCATAATTCTGGAACCATACAATCGATCATATTACAATTTGGCATGCATGTATGTTTTCTGATTCAGAATTCGAACATTTTTTTTATGATTCTGACCATTTTATGGCAATATTATAGCCATTTTTTGATTTCTGAAAAAATATTTTTGCTTTTTTTTGATAATATGATCTATACAATATATTCAACAATCGTGTATCTAAAAGGGCACAAAATTGCCTACTTTTTCCCGCAAGATTTTCCAGATTGACTGTTCCGTTAAATTTTTATGATAAAAAAGGTGATTCTTAAAAAAAATTAATACCTCCAAAACTAAATCGTCAAAAGTTTTCAAAAAATGTATGACAATAAAAAACGTAATATCTATGACTATCAATGACTAGTTTTCAAGCTAAAAATCGAAAACTAAAAAAAAAAATGGGTTTTCTATGTCGTACGATTACGGGAGTAAAAAGCCTTTAATTAAGTTGAAATTTTGGGAAAATAAAACCATTTAGTTTAAAAGATCTCGGGATTCAAATTCTTCGTCTCTCACCCTGTATACCTTGTATAACTGAAAATTACTATTTCTGTTAAACCTTATAACTCGCTAAATAAAGTTTAGAATGTTTTGAGACAATTCATAATTCTATGAGCTTATGAAGACCCTATGGTTTTTAAAATATTGAGGTTTAAATTTTTTCATGAAAATGATATGATTTGATATTGTGACGGGTGCTCCTTCAGTAAAATAATTAAGATTGAAAGTATTTTGAAAATCATTAATATACTGTATATTTGAACAATATTTTATCTATTAGAACTATAAATTTTAAAAAAATTGGCAGCGGCAGCAATATAATATATAATACAATATAATAACAATACATTTATTTTTTTCACTTTCTGTCGGCTTTCGGTTTACTATTGATTAATTTCCGATTCACCCCTTAGGAGTAGTTTAGGAAGCTACGTGCCAAAGAATCGGCAGCGGTTTTTTTTTAATTGAATGTTTTTTTACCTTTATTTTACAATATTGACACAATATTGCAAATAATCTTCGAGCAATATTGCTGCAATAGTCTTATTGTTTTTTTTGAAAACGTTATCTAAACAGGGCATACCATTTATAGCAATATTGCTGCAATATTCTAATTGTTTTTTGGAAACGTTATCTAAACAAGACATACCATTTATAGCAATATTACTGGTATCCAGAATCGAGTATCCAGAATATTCAATAATCTGCCTGCAATATTTTTGAATTTTACGATCTGCTAATGCAACCTTCTGACTTTGGATTATTTCAGTATGTTGGTTAATGATGTTTGAGTGTCTTTCAAATGAATCTTCCATTACACTTATTCTTATTTCCAGTTCGGATGGAGATCCGTCCATTGCCCTATTATTTACATTCGGAGGTGTACGTGGGGGCTGATTTTGAATCTAGGTTTAAATAATTTTCTCTGATTAGCATGCACTTCTGATTTTATTTTTTTTTTTTTAATTTTAAGAAAATATTCTTGTTATTAAAAATTATAGGCTTATGCTTCTGACTCAAAGTTAATTTTTTATATTCTGATTTTAGATAAGCACTCTACCTCGTGATTGTTCGTGAATGTCGAGTATGTCTCTTTAGTTTTCGTCTGACATTTTCTTCGATTTCTTTTGAAATGATAGGAAAAAAATGAATGTTTTCTCTGATAGTTTAATTTGATTTTTTGCTAAGTTAGAACGCACTGCAAATCAAAACAAAGCTTGAATATCAAACACTACCTTTGCGTCTCTAGGACGCCACACATGTGCTCCCTTCCAATTTGAGTAAACGTACGCAATTCACTCGATAGTCTGCGAGGGGAGCGGGAGAGATAGCACACACGTATGTCGCCAAAGAAAAGCACTAAAGCCGGTGTAAATGTTTTTTGACACATATTTTATAGAAATTGAAATTTAGTTCACCGCCGTTTCATTGAAGTTTTTACCAAGTTGTGTTTTCTTTATTTATCCAAGTGCATCTACGTGTTAAAAAAATACCGATAAACTTTCCGAATTCTTTTAGTTTGATTTTGTACTCGGATAGATCTGAGATTTTTTCTTCTAATTGGGAGTAAGATACATATTATTGCACTTGTTTAATTGAATGAGAAAAAATTCGCTTTACTATGTCGCGTCTGAAATACCATGACGTATTTTATGATATGTTATCCAGGACTTTCTACTATATTCACTATTTATTTATTTATTTATTAGATTAGTAAAATTTACAGAGTATTAAACTTACAACTATTACCCGAAATCCCCGCTAAGGTAAATACAGTTACCTGATCGCAGGACTGGGATATACAAAATATAAGAATGAATACATATAAAAATAAAGTACTTATATCTAAATTCTTACAAACTAAAAAACAAGTTACTGATTTGTATCAATTTTAACAAATAAAAAAAAACAATGTAACCCGAGTGGAAAAATTTGCTGGTACTATAAGGCAAATCACCGTAGAATTTTGTTACATTTTAGTACGCTATTGTAAATTTATGTACGTTCGCGTACGTTTACCTACAATTGGGTTACGATTCGAACATTTTTTACAGCATTACACAGAAACGTACGTTATCGTACACAAACGTACGAAAATGTACGCGAACGTACGTTCACGTACGTTCACGTACGTGAAAGTACGAAAACGTAAGAGTAAAATAAATATTTCACACCTAAATTTTTACAAATTATTTACACAAAACTTCATCAAGACAATCATTCATGAGACAATCTTTATTTCTTACCGCTATAATTAACTTAGTTTGTAGTAACGTTATCAGTCTTATATACCAACCAGCAAAGAACTTAGCGCTTGCGAGAATGAAAAACCGGACGCCACCTGGGAGCGGATCAATATTCGCGCAATCAATATTATTATTTTTGGTATACTACATTTTCGTACGTTTGCGTACTTTCTCGAACATTTTTGCATAATGCTGTAAAAAATGTTCGAATCGTAAATAAATCGTACGTAAACGTACGCGAACGTACGCGAACGTACACAAATTTATAACAGCGTACTGAAATTAAACAAAAATGTACACCTTTTATTTTCATTCGGGAACTATAATATATTGTTGAGATCACTTTGAGTTAACAGTGACTTCGATAATGTATATTATATATACAGCACCTCAATCTAATTACTAACAGTTGAGTTTTATCCAGTCTTTAATCATTTTCATTTGTACATATTTCTCTGTATTTATAGTTTTTAGATTATTTGGTAGAGCATTGAAAATTAATATGGCTTTTTTAAAACTATTCTTATCGCTAATTATTTTCTTGTTCTTGGGTATAATAATACTTTTGTTCCTAGTTACGCTATCCGATGAAAGAAATTGTGTTCAAAACAGAATGCTTCAAAACAGTTTTCAACGATTATAACTAAACCTGTATCGCTTAATTGATTGAGATCTGCTATAATATTTTTAAATATGCTCCAGTTTACAAAATATTTTCTATCATCTGAATAAAACAATGCTACTAACAAAATGTTATCGAGCTGAGATGAAACGCTTGGTGGAAAACAAGGCAATGATACGTAAACTGCTCCTAATTTATTAACCCCTGCGTGTGATCCGAGTGCATTGCCTGCTTCGAATTCATCCTGGTATAAAAATAATGGAATATAAAATTTGTCATCAGATTTATATTTTTTGCTCACAAATCTGCTTGTATCACGTTTTTTATAAACACACAGTCGCTATTCACTTCGCTCACATAATTATTTATAATTTGCAATGCTCCAGGCATTTCAAGCAACGACTTTAGCTACCACTTTAATGGAATGTAAGACATGAATGCTTGTTCCGAAATTGATGAATAATTATCTGTATCTTCTACAAATTTAGTGCCCAGTAAAGATTCCATAGGTTGTTTCAGAAGATTTTCTCTTTCGCGCATTGTTAGGACCTTGTGCTCAGTCGAAAATAAATCAAAGATGGATTTTGAATATTTTACAACTTCTTCAAAACGATCGTATTTATTTGAGGTAGAAGTAAGCTTTAGTTGTTCTTTTATAAAACATACATAGGTATTTGTAGTAAAATAAATTAATTTATCAATAAAAGTTTATGCAACTTTTCTAGATATACTTGTATTGCCATAAAATTCTAAAGCTAACATTAACATTTCTTTTTTCAAATCAGTCATCTTTAATCTATATACTGTATACTATCAATTAATTGTTATTTTGAAAAACTAGAATTACTTGTTATAAATATTATTTGAAAGAATAATTATTATATAAAAGAAGTAATTTTTAAGAGGTAAAGAATAAAATTAAAAATCATAATAATACCGACAATACAATACTGATATTGATTTCACTTATATTAAATTAAATTTATTGATTTTCTAATCCATAAATTAATTTATCAACTATCCTATATTTCTGGCATGAATTTAATTCAAGATTATAAACAAATCTTTGCAAAAAACTCCAAACGTGCTTGCATTCATTTGAGAAATTAGTTCGCAATGCGAAGACACTTTTATAGCAGTAATCTACTGCTTCAACGATATTTTTCGATTCAATTTCGAATTTTGTTTTGTT
>JAZHPH010000302.1:0-45865 GCA_037356405.1 Nasonia oneida | reverse complement strand
ATCACCAACGCATGCTACATAAGGACTTATTTCCTTATTCCCTGTAAGTAACGCGAGACGATCTCTCTTTTCTTGGAATTCGGTTAACTCTTCTTCTGTCTACATGCAAAAAAATATATATGTATAAAAAAATCAGTTTTTTGTTTATAAATTTAATAATTAATTAATAAAATAATTACCTCAACATTAACGATAAAAGACTGTGTAACTTCTTTTATGGTGGTTCCAAATCTAGCAATAAATTCCCCGTTTTTATCCCTTTTTCTACTTACAATAGTACCTAATAATCTAGGAATGCAATGAAATGCCACTATACAACTTTTTCCTGAAATAAATCGTAAAAGATTGGACACTTAAGATACGTTGAAAATAATACCTTGAACGTCAAGTTAAACGAAAATGAACGTAAGAAATACCTAAATCAATTAATTCGTCGTCTTCTTGTAATAATTTTTGTTTGGTCCGAGCATACTTGATGATATTTTCTGCTACATCGTCCCAAGTATATATAAACTTACTTTTAATGTCCGGGTAAAGTTTGTCAAAGTCACTAGATAACTAAAAAAATATGCGGTAATAATAAGCTACTTTATTCTCGCTTTTCAAGTCAAGAAAGTGACTGTTATGGTTGAGCCGTGAATAAAAAAAATTAAAATTAAGCAAAACATAATACATTAAACGTAATTAATAACTCTTCATAAAATTTACCAGCAAATGTCCAAAACTAGAGTTCAAGCACTTGTAAAGCGCAAAATACTGTGCAACTTTTTTACAATAAATTCTATTTGTAAACGTGTTCTTCCACTTTTCTATGACTTTATCTTTTGCCTCACTATTGTTTTGAAGCCACTCTACATATTTCTCCACAAGGTTTATCTGAATATCTATAAAACAAACTGAGTTATATAACGAACAATTTGTGTGATATTTAAAAAATATAAATAAATCTTCTTTAGCGATTAATTTGACTGCAAGTTTGCGACGAAGATTTAAACATTTGTCATACAGGCAGCCACTTGTATTAAAGACTTTATTGTTAATTCCTTTGCAAAATGGGCTATAGAAAGTTAAACTGTATTCTTCTACAGTCTTATTCGCTGGCTTGAAAATCTGGCTGCACTCTTTTGCAAGTTCCAGAAATCTTTCTTTTTTATACTGAAAGTAAGATATAAATGTTCAATTAATTATCGTTGCTATTATTATATACATTATCACTATACGCTAGTGTGCGTACGCGACAACATATAAGTAAAATGTATTATATATGTTTAAAAACCTATAGCTTGTTCCTGTAGTTTCAAACTCATGCTCTATAACTAAATCGGTTAATAGGTGCGTGTCTACGATTTTCTTAATCTCGAAATTTGCTGCTACTATCCTACCCTTTACTTTATTTTTTAATAACTGCGCGACACTCATTTTCTCTTCAGCTATTATTGAAATTATATTATAAATCAATTATAAACATACACAAAAATATTCATAAAGAAATAAATACTGATTAACTAATGCGATCACCCCAACTGTACTTTCAGTAATATTAACAACGTTAAGTTCATGTGCAACATTTACAACATCAATTTCATGCGCAACATTTGTATTTGATGAGTGTGAGTTAGCGATAGTGTTAGAAGTTTCTAGGGCTTCGACATTATTAGGGTTGCTTAAAGCTAAGGATGAAGGATCTTTCTTCCATCCATCAAAGCGAATCTTAAACTTTCTTCTGAAACCACATTCTTCGTTGCTAAATAGTTCGTTAAGAAAATCATTATCAATGCTTTCAAACAGCTCTTTGCCCACGCCGGCCTCTGTAAACAGTTAAAAGTTTTTTGAAAATGAATCATTTCAAAAATCTGAACGAACGAATGAATTATATTAGCAATAAAAATAAGTCATCTCTTTATTTCAGTTCATGTCGAAGATATAAGATTGTGAAGAAAAATTCTCTATAATACATTGCAACAAAAAACCTGATGAAGGATAGAATTATTTTAAACCAGATAATAAAATGAATATATATTGCTGCATTCGAGACGAATTTATACTAGAGATGTACTTATGGTATGTTAGACCAGGTTAATTTACAGTTGAATAAAAAATTTCAGTAGTCTACATGCTATAGTTTTAAAGAAAAGTGGTCGAATAGGTATCACATGCAATATTTCGATCGACGAATAGCAAGGTTCTAGTGCGCACCAGCTATTTTTTTTCGAATCACTAACTTGATATGTAATAATAGCATGTTAGACCAGGTTATTTTGCAGTTGTATACCAAATTTCAATGGTCTACATGCTATACTTTTGAAGAAAAGTTGTCGAATAGGCTTCACATGCAATGTTCCTATCAACGGATAGCAGGGTTTGACTTCACACCAGCTTATTTTTTTTCAAATCAGAATATAAACGCCAATACCTTGATATGCAATAATAGCATGTTAGACCAGGTAATTTTACAGTTGTAAACAGAATTTCAGTGGTCTACATGCTGTAGTTTTTAACAAAAAAGAGGTTTGGTTATTATTTTATATAAGAAGCTGGTGTGCACGTTGAACATTGCCCATTTTACTTTTGGCTTTCTATTGTCATTCATTCATAATAACATCAGGGCATTTTCTCTTTTTTTTTTTACATAATGCCTAATAAATCGCTTGATCTATGTATAATTAACCGTCGTCTAATCGCAAAGTTGAAGGTTAGGTATATTATTATGCGTACTTACTTTCAAATCTTTCAATGAATTGATCAAAATTCCAGGTCTTGAGAATAGTCCTTGTAAATTCGTCCATTATACCATCTTTGAATTGTCACAAATATAAATTTTTATAAATTATTCCGAAACACCGTCGCTTCTTTACTCGGAATAATAATATCTACTAAAGCGCGATGAGTAATTTTAACCTAAGCGACGCTTCTGTCACCCAAAACTAACAGTTCAGTAGATTTTACTGAAGTCTGCAGTAGCATTGACTGATGGGGCGCCCTCTGTATGTTTACTGAAGTCGCTTCAGTAGATTCAACGTTTTTTTTCTCCGTGTACTAGTTTGGTGTGGCCTTGTTGGTCCGTATAAACTGTCTCTATTTCACATGGTCCAAATTGTTTTAAGTTTGCTTTTATGTCGTCTGGGTTTCCCTTTATACTTGTTGACATAGTTTTTTCGTTTATTTTGCTGACCCTCATTACCTCTCCTGGTTCTTCTATGATGGCTGGTGGACCTTGTTCTTGTTCAATGACAAAATTTGTGTCATTGTGGTCCGAGTAATAATTTAGGGCGGTAAGGGCACCTAAGCCCTCTCTGTATTCATTTGGTACGGCTTTGACTGGGTCCGTTCTACCTTGTAGATCTTTGCCTAAGTCCTTGCCTTCTATGTAGCCCATTTTCTCCATTATGCTTTGTGATTTTGACTTCGTGTATGTTTTAATCACCCTGTTCTTATTCTCTTCTTTTGCATACTCGACGTTTGCTATATATATGTTTGGTGTAGCTGTTGATGTGAAAGCGATTACACATGGTCCATGTGCCATGAAGCTGTTCATGGCGTATTCTTTTTGTCATTTGAATTTTATGAGGACTTTGGAATTTCCCATGTCCGTGACGTCCAAGATGTCTATTTTGTTCTGGTCCATTTTCCTGTAACAAAGAGGAATGAAAGATAGAAGGTATCGTTGCATGTTGTAATGTAAGATATTGTTTTAGGGTCTGACATATTTGGTCATGCAATGTTTATTTGTTTTAGGGGTTATACATTTTGTCTGTTTATCATTAGGGGTTTATTGAGGTCCATTTTATTTTTAATTCAAATAGAAAACAAGATTTTTGATTATAGGCATTGGGTGGAGTGGGTGTTATGTTATAGCGTACGGTAGGATAATTTGTGTTTATGAGAGATATCAGTCCTGCGGAAACGCTGGTCATCATTTATCTTTTATTCGTGTGTGTGTATGGATTTTAGGTTGAGTTATGAGAAAGAAAATAAATTCAAGAGACGTAGCAGAACAGGTCCACTAACAGCAAGAGAAAATGGGCCTTATTCACCTATTTCCTTGATTGCTCTATTTAGCGAGCGGGAGATTTAGTTTGTGGGTTTGACCTACAGGCTACAGTTGTCCATGGCTTATCAAGAAACAACAATATTTCATGTCTGAATGTGTGAGTTGAATAAAGGAAAAGAAAAATTCTACGTCCACGTATGTGGTGACAGAACATTTTATGTTTCAGTAGGTTATGTGAATTAGGTTTCAACTTGATTTAAAGGATATTGTTGCATATAGTTCAACGCTATGCAGGAGTGGACTATGTCCAAGTATGTGGAGATAAAACATTTTGTGTTTCTGTGAGTTGTGTGAGTTAGGTTTCAACTTTTTAAACCTTTGTTGATAGAATTAACGGGGACATTTCAGTTAATATGGTCATTTATGACTCACATATTGTCATCATTAGTGTGCCCCTCTATATTTTTTTGTGTCTGTTTAGTGCTTCTATTGTGTGTGTATGTGGTTAGGTTGTTAGTTAGATTTGTGATAAAGGAACGACTGTTTTTGATTACGATGGGGTTTTTCATTATTTATTCTTTAGATCTATCATCTACATCTACTTTTTCCAAGACATTTTTAGGGATACTTTTATTTTCAACGCGTGTTATGAAATAAGAATGTTGGTACTTCTTGCTGAATTACTTCCGCCTTAGCTTCCTTTCTGATTTTGGTTAGCATAGGGACATTTTGAGGTGTTGCTGTTCCGGCTAAGGAAGCTGCCATAGTGTTCTGGCAATTGGTCCATTTGGCTTGTTTCTTACATATTTGGTCATGTAATTCATACAGGCTCACATCGATATCTCTCTGGCAGTACGGGTGGAATTTTGCATCTATTCCATTTTCGTTGTGGTTCTTTTTCCTAGGTTCGGAAAATGTTGCTTTTATGTGGGGTCACTATTCTTTCTTGCTCTCTCTGCGTCGAATTCCTCAAAATATTGAACGTAATCGTATGACATACGTCAATTTTTGTATCGTATGGTCTCATAATATATCATCTTTCCAAACTCCGCAAAGTGCTGGAAAAAGGCCTCATCCTTTTCTTTATTGATGCCTTGCCATGGGAAAATGCAAAATAACCTATTTTTACTCATTTCTTTTGCTTGTTGCGTGTTGTTCACCACTCGTACTTTGCGTTGGATCGAAGGATTTCTTTTTGCTGGAGTATGGATGTTTTCATTGGGTAGCGACCTTCTTGTCGGTATTGGTACTGTTCTAGCCAGTCTTCTGAACTTATTTTCTCTTATGAGTATGGTCTTTAAATCATTTGCTCGTATAGCCTCCATTACTGTATCGTAGGTACAGTAATCTTTCTGCTTCCGGGGTCTGTTCTGTGTTTTTCGGTAAAAATATACCGTGGTTTCCCAACTTGTTCAAATTCTCGCACAACGGTCCAGACTGGCACCTGCATGTCGCAGAATATTGATACGTTTGTAGCTGCCGTGGTCATCTTGTTACTTTCTGTAAATACAGATTTTTTTGGTGTTAGGGAATGTACTGCTAAAGCTTGGTACGCATACAGGGGTGTATTAATAATCGCATTCTGTTTCATTTTTAAATTGGGTTTCTATGAATGATTTGGATTTACTTAATTTCTTGCATTTTGTTTTAGAAGTACTAGGGGTCTCTGTTAGGTTTGTTTCAATTATGTGGTTATCGCAATTGGGTTCATTAGTTTGAGTTATTTTATATGTTTGTTTATTTAATTTTGGGCAGGGTATCATTATTCCGCATTTCATTCCCACTATTAATGCTATGATGCCTGCTAGCATAACCAGTTGGAAGGTTAGACCGCTATACAGGAGGGTGTTGGTTTTGTATTCGCGTCTTTTATGTTCTTTTAATTCACTTAATTTTTCTATCATTTGTTTTAAGGGTTTTGCTTTGTTGAAGTCAGATTTAGGTCCAATTATTTCAATGCTTTGGGGTGCATCCTGCTTAGGATTCTGGTCTTTTTTATTGAGAATGGGGTACACGTGTATTTTTAGATCAATTTCGGGTTTATACAAATATGTGGTTCGACTGGATTTGGTTTCCAGTCCAAATATTATGCTGTCGGTGATTCTCCCGAGGCACATTGGTGAGAGTCGTATTATTCCGGCCTTCTCCAATTTTATTTTTATGTCTCTTTGATTTGGGCATGAAATTCTCATTTGTTCTGATTTAACAGCTGAATATAACCAGGATTGATAATTTTCTAAATATTTCAATTGGGTTTTTGCACTGGTTCCATATCTTATGTCACAGGTTTTTAGTGTTTCTATGTTGGGGGTTTAATAGCATTGCTACTTCGCAGTCCTTTGATGTAGATGTGATTTCAAATGGACCAAGTATTGGACAAATGAGGGCATAGTGTGTCTTTATTTTGCATTTAATTGTGGGTTCCACATCAAACTTAACGTATCTTTCTTGATTGGAATTTATTGCTATATATTTATGCGATGGTTTCACGAAGACTATTTCTGTTGTTTGGTTTTGATTGTTTTGTGGCACTGCCACCGAATGTAGTCTGTAAATTTGATATGGTTCTCTGTCCACAAGTGGTACATGTATTACAGCAATGGTCCTTCCGTCTTGGTGAATCGCGTCAATTTCTGATATTTTGATAATTTCTTCTATTCTTAAATGCTCTGTGGGTATAGCAAAGTCCAGGTTTTCGCTGGTTCTCTTTACGTCCATCATAATATGATGTAGCATGTTTGTTATTAGAATTCTGGGTGGATCTTTCGTTCTTTCAGATATCTGAGTACTTTCAAACCCTTCTCGTTGTTTTTTATTAAGTGGTTTAGTGTTGTTTCTAGGCGTCTCACTTATACTGTTATTTGTACTAGATGTTTTAGTTCATCATCTTCTTTTAACATCTTGTTTATTGTTTTGGTCATGCTTGCTTCGAATACCTGGAGCACTTTCTGATGATTTTTGGTTATGTTATATAGTTCTTCAAATTGCGCTGAGACGATATGCGCATTTTGGTCCATTATCTGTACGATTTTCGTCTGGTCCTGGAATAACGTGTCTATGTTCTTGTTGATATTGTCTACGTCGTCAGTGGTGACTAGACCGAATAAGCTTTTGCTTACTGAGCCTATTATTTCTAGGGGTGCTATTCTTTTCACTCGAATGCTTCTGGGGTTTCTCACTGCTGGATACGATTGGTGTGTCATTGTTTTGATGGTCTCATTTATTTGCTTTTGTACCTCTTTCAAAGTTTGGTCGTTTAATTTTATAAGATCTAGTCCTAATGCATGTTTGCATTTTATCTCTTCAATTCGCGTTAAACAGCTGTTGTAGACGGCCTTGTATAACTCCAATGGTGCATGTATCTGCATGAACTCATCCACGTCGATGTAGATTTGAATTTTCCAGTCAGCTCTCCTTGTTCTCATGACGTCCACTCTCTCAAAGTAGATGCCAGGATTTGGGTCCAATGGGTCCATTTGATATGAGGATTGACTTTGGGCCGTTATTATTATATTTAAAATTATGAGCAAAAGTTTGTTTAATTTATTCATCCTGCAAATTTTAATATGAGTTAATGGGAGTTCATAAGAATTTATGAATGTTTTATTTGAAATTTATTTATGTTTATATGTTATTAATTAATCAGAATCGGTATCAGAGTCGTACTCTACATGTTTTAATTTATCTATATGCTTTCGAATTCTTTTACCATTAGGATATTCTAAAATTACATTTTTCCTACCAATAAATTCAATAATTTTCAAGGGCTTATTTCTATAACCATCAAACTTTCCTGTTCGAGGTTCAGTAATAAGTCTGGCATAGCCTCCCACTTTTCCCTTAAATTTCCTAACCTTTTTGTCGTAAACTTGTTTCGATTTATGTTTGTTTTCAATTTGTTTTTCCCCCACTAAGAGTTTCATTTCATCGAGTCGTAATATGAGATCTCTAATGTACGTGTTATAGGTTCTTAACTTTTCATCAGAGGGTATTTTTATGGGGAAACGGGTTATTCTACCATAGACTAATTCGAAAGGGGTGAAGTTAGTTGCTGAGTGTACGCTAGTATTGTACGTAAATGCTGCAAAGGGCGCTAATCTGTTCCAATCATCCTATTTTTCAGAGTAAATTCTGATAAACTCGACGAGGGGCGCATGGATTCTTTCGAGAGATTCATTGGTTTGGGGTCTATAGCCAGAAGTGGTCAAGCGATTTATTTTGAATAAATTTAGCATGCATTGAACTATGTTGGATAGGAAACTGGTCCCTCGATCGGATAAAATAGCTCTGGGTGCTCCGAATTGGCAAATAAGGTATCTGACTAATGCGTCTGCTATTTTAGTGGCGTTCAAATTTTTAATAGGTATTTCAATGAGATATTTGGTCAAATTACATTGCATTGTTAGCAAATGGCAATTCCCGCTGGGCGTCATTCTGAGTGTGCCCACTGTGTTTATCGATACTTTGTCGAATGCTTCAATAGGAGTGTCGGTGATTAGCATGGGTTCTCTTGTTTTGAATATTTTTCTCATGGCAGCTTTCGCACCTTCTGAGTTAGTTTAAAATGTCATTCCTCATTCCGGGCCAATAATATCTCTCTCTTATTTTCTGGTACGTTTGATTTATACCTTTGTGTCCACCTGTTAGACTGTAGTGTAGATTTTCTATGATCTGCTTTCTCTCGTTTTCCCTGGGTAGCTGGACTTTTCCGTAGCAGATCGTTATTTTGATTGTTGAATTGGAGAACATTCTCATGAGCATTTCACTGATTAGACCAGGCTCCAAATCATCGGTGAGGTCTCCTCTTCTTGAAATTCTGAAACTTCTTATGTCTCTGTTGACCATTATCTGTTTGAGGTTCATCAGTGCGTTGTTTAAATCTTCAATTCTTATGGTGTTGAAGTATTTTTCCTTTAACACTACAGAAAACACATTGTATTTCTTGTAGGGTGTTATCAGTATTTGGCCAGTTTTCGGTTTCTTGTTTTCAGATTGAATGGTTCTATGGCTTCAATTTCCTTGAATAATTTTGATATTAAGCTGTTGCATTCACAGTCTTTTGATATGAAATGAACTATGTTATCTCTTTTATAGGTTAGACACTCTCTTACAGTTTTCACATTGTCTTTTATTGGTACACAACCCACGCTCTTTTCAACTGTCGATCTATAATTTGTCCTGAGACTTGTTGTTGTTCCATATCTTTCATTGACGGGTAACAATTCTTCCTTGATGGGCCAAGGGAAAGGCATTATTGTTTCAGGCGGTTTCGAATACCTAATGTTCACTTCTGATTGTTCATTGTCTTCGATTTCTGTTAGGATACCTTTACTCTCTTCTTTCTTGGTGCGTTTGGTGCTGTTTGCTATAGGTTGAGAACCTTTTAGTTTGGAGGTGTCAGATATTCTGCCTTCTCCCGGTATGATTATAACATCGCTACTCAAGTCTGATTCATGATCTGAGAGATAGTCACGATCATTGTCCATTCTCTTTTGCAGTTTTGCCTGTGTACGATCTATTAACTCTTTTACCTTTTCTCCTAGGACTTGGTCCATATGTTCAGTACCATAATGCGGGTTGAGTTTGTGCATTCTAAAACGCATTTGTTCAGTGATCTCTTCTCCTTTTGAGAGACACAATGTCAAAGCGATAACCGACTCGTGCTCTGTATCCACTTCGTCATTCTCTGGCATTATGCTCTTTTCTTGATATCTCTTTAGACATTCCTCAAACTTCTTGCTTGCTTCTTCCACTTCTTCCTTGCTCAAAGTGGTCCTTATGGAACTTTCTCTTACGGAGTCATCATCGATGTTTGGTTCTGTGTTTGAAAGTTCTTCTGCACTTACTAACACTTCGATGTTACTGATTGTCCTATTTTGACTGTCGGACGATGACGTGTCTCCATCTGAGTCCGAGTCTTTTGATTGGTAATCATCAATTCTTAATCCACTGTACATTGGGTCAGGCAGTTGCGACGTTGTACGTCGCAGCCGAGCAAATCGCGCTTTGATGTTTGCGCGGCAACCTCACTCGATGTAAGGAAGAAAAAGCGATCGGTTCCAGCGAGGCCCGCGTTTTCTCGGACGCGAGCTACGTCCCGGGAATTCGTGGAATTCGCTGGCCGACGTACCCAAGGGGGGGAGCTCGCCGGTTCGAGCTGGCGCGAAACGAGCAGCCAATTNCTTCTTTCCTCCACGTTCTCCCAAACGTCGGCGATTACATTAATCCCGAGATTAAAGAAAAATCTTGGCGCGTACGAGGCGTCAAGTGTTGCGCACCTGTGTTGGGAGGCACAGCGTCGCACAGTGGTGGTCTTTCGGTTTCACTCCCTGCTAATGCTGTGGATGATAGCCATGACCTGCGTGATGGAGAGAGTTTTCTATTGGTGGATGCCTCAGAATCGGTATCACTTTGGGTGTCCTTGCTGCTTTCTTCTTCGCTAGTTGCAATGTGGGTTTGGTCACTTTCAACAAAGGTTTGTTCATGGGCTTATTTATTTTGGCAGATTTCACTGTCTTGGGCACTTTTGGTATTGCTCCTTGTTTGATGTAAGTGGCTATTGGACTTTCTACCTTGGCTGTTCTCCCTCGCGTCCTTTGCGCAATCACACTGTGATCCAATTTTGGTGCATTCTTGTTTGTGTTCGCTCCTACTGGTCTCCCTCTTCCTCTTGGTACCGTAGGTCTTTCAAATGCTGAGTGAGCTCTGTTTCGAAAGGTTGTTCCATCAGTTGAAGCATTACTTTTGGCTTTATTCCCGTTCTGTTTTGTCTTTTCATCTATAATCATGACCTTTGTTTTTGGTAGATTTTCATTTATTTCCTTTTCGGTCATTTCTGGAGGATTTCTCGACAAGGCATCAGCATTCTTGTTCAGTTTGCCTGGTTTGTATTTAAAAGTGTACTCGTACCCGGTGAATCTAAAGATCCATCTCATTAATCTTTGTCCAGGGTCCTTTCTAGTGTGCATCCAATTTAATGGTTCGTGATTACTGACCAAGGTAAATCTGCGACATAATAAATATGGTCTGAATTGATGTAGCTCATATAATACAGCTAAACAGTCCCTTTCTGTAGTGGAGTAGTTTCTTTCCGCTTTGTTTAATGTTCTCGATAGATATTGCACGGGGTGGTCAAATCCATCATTCTCTTGACTTAGAACGGCTCCAATTGCGTAATTCGATGCATCAGTCGTCAGAGTGAATTCTTTGTTGAAGTCAGGAAATTGTAGTATGGGTTCCTCCATGAGGCACTGTTTTAATTTTTCAAAGCTCTCTTCGCATTTTTCGGTCCACTCAAACTTAACATTCTTTTTCAATAGATCATTCAGTGGTTTTGCAATTTTGGCAAAATCTTTAATGCACTTTCGATAATAGCCAAACATTCCAAGTATTTCCCTTATATTCTTTGCGCTTTTAGGTGTAGCTAATTTGGCGATGGCTGCAACTTTCTCTGGATTTGGTTCCACCCCTCTCACGAAGAATTCAATTTTATCTGATTGCAGAACCAATTTCGTTTCCCTTAGTCTTTGCATTAAATTTCAGATTCTACTTTCGTGCTCTTGTAGAACTTTGCTATAAACAATGATGTCATCTAAATACACAAGCATTTCAATGTTCTGAAGTTCTCTAAGTGCTTTTTCCATTAGTCTTTGGAAAGTCGCTGTGGCATTTTTCAAACCTTCTGGCATTCTGGTATACTCGTAATGTCCATTGATTATTGCGAAAGCTGTTTTATAGCAGTCTTCGGGTGCGATTGGTATTTGTTGAAACCCGCTTGCTAAGTCGAAGATGAAAAAGTACGTTGCACCTCCCAATTGGTCCATAATATCTGCGATATTCGGTAATGGATATGCGTCTCAGATTGTTTTCTTGTTCAATTCTCTAAAATCAATCACCATCCGCCATCTTGGATTTCCATGGCTGTCGGATTTCTTTGGCACAATCCATATCGGTGAATAACGAAGGTGAAGTGAATTGGATTCTCTTATGATTTTGTCTCTTAGTTTCTTGGCTACACTGTCTCTCACAATTTGCTTATGCTGTGGCGGGTGTCTATATTGCTTCGTGTTTATAGGTACATCGTTCTCTAAATGAATGCGGTGTTGAAACATATCAGTACATGGTAGTCTGTCACCTGGTAGTAAGAATCTATCTAAATACTCTTCGATTATTCGATCCACTATATCCAGTTCTTCTCGATTGAGATGACTTCTCCTTATGGCTTCTTTCACCTTTTCCAATCGTTTGATTCTATCTATTATTGTATCTCCATCAAACTCACTGTCTGTTTCTTGCAGGAAATCGGGTCCTGTGTCGAAAGGTATTAGTTCTTTTGGATCCGCTTCTATCGTCACGTCTTGTTCACTGGTGTTGATAGCCATTATCTTGCAGGTGTTGTTCACGTTTGTCACTACTCCTTCGCCCACAAAGAGATTTTCGTTCCCCACGTCAATTCTTGGCATATATCCTTCTTCCAGGTTGCTTTTGATTAAGTTGATTTGTATTACTTGTCTGCTCCTCGCTTTTATTGTATGAGTCACCTTCCCTGGGGCTTGTTCTATCTCTCCGATGATTGTTTGTTCTATTACCTCATTTCTCTTTTCACTTGCAGGTTCTACCTGTAGTATTTCGTTGGCTTGTTTGCATTTATATCCTTTTCTTAAATTCTTTGGATTATGTTCTTCTTCGTGTCCTATGAACGGTATTGGGTGCATCACATCTCCGCTTATCATTAGCGCATTTTTGTAATAAGATATCACAGCCTCCTCTTTCTTTCGATAATTGCGTCCTAACATCTCATCAAATGGAATTGGAAAGTCATCCGAGACTATTTGGAATTTTACTGGGGTACCTTTTATGTCTAAATATATTGATGCGTACGTCTTCACAGTCTGGTTCGTGATTCCGCCTAATTCTCTAGCGTCAGTAGTGCAGATGGGCATGTCGTCATCCAATACGCTTGCTTTAATTAAATTCACTGTGGCTCCGTTGTCAATCATGAATTCCACCCATGGTTTAGTGGTTTCAACTGGTATTTTTATTCTTACTGCTGTGGGCCTGTCGTCCTTCCAATTAACATTTTGAGGTCCTTTACAGTTTGTGGACCACATTCTTGATACTTCTCTGGCCTCGACAAGATTGCCATTACTGGTGCCTTCGGCTGATTGTTGCTCGGATTCGTTGGGTTCGCATTTTTGTTCTCGTTGTATGCCTGTAGCTGTTGTTGATAATGCTGTTGATCCGTGTTTCCGGGCATCTGTTGGTTTTGGACTTGATTTGTACCTTGACTCTGCATGGATGCATTATTTTGTGAGTTATAATTTTGAGGTTCATTTTGTTGTTGTCCATTGTACGTTCTATCATTTACATACCCCACGTAATCTGAATTATTTTGTTGATTATTTTGGTAGCGATTCTCGTGCCGGTGTCCTCCATAATTACGATAATTGTCATTATTTTGCGGCCCATTATAATTGTCTTGATTGTTGTAATACCGGCCTCTACCTATGTATGGTCTTGAATCTGGAATTATTTTAGCTTCCATCCTGGTTTCTAGTCGTACTGCTTCTTCATAAGCTTCTCGCAAATCATTGGGTTTACTGTAATCTACTCGCTCAGCCAAATTTGCAGGTAAACCTTTAATAAATATGTCCACTGCTAAAGTTTCCAATGGTGCCATTATTTCATTTTTGAATTCTTCTCCTTTTTCTTCCTTCAAAGCATTCTTAGCACTGCTCAGAAGCACGTTTATTTCATCATAAAAATCGCCTACTGTGTCCTGTTCTCTCATTCTCACATTCTGTATCTTATTATTATAGTAACTGAAATTTCTTCCGGGTCCAAATCTTTGCTTTAAATGTTGTATCAAATCTTCTACACTTTTTATTATTTTATTGTTTAAACTTTTCTTTGCTGATTCCCTTATTTTATGTAGAGCGTGTTGTAAGAATTGCGGCTTAATCGGGTCACTGACTAACTCGCTGGCGTTCCTCAAATCTTGTATGTAGTCTCGAAGATTCTTTTTTCCATCAAAACTTGGAATGCCACTTATGCAATTCATAAGTACAAAGCTGTTAGCCATGGTGCTCATTAATAGCCAGATTATAAAAGTTCAAACAAGCGTGATCTTGAATCTATGTTAATAATTAATGATTATTATTGTTGTAGAGCTCTTAAAAATGTTAATCTTTCATTTTAATTATTTGAATTCCGCGCTCGCTCAAGATGGCTGCCGCGCGCTCTCTCTGCTTCTTGACTCTACTCCGACTCGACCGCGTCAGTTGCGCGCGCCTAGTCTCGCACCGGTGTAAAATCCCTAGCCGCGCCTACTAACCACGCTCGCACGCATGTGTCTGCGCCCGCGTTCGCTCTGAACAAACACGTGCCATCGGCTGCTATGCTGCAATGGCTAACCTCACCCGCGTCGCATCGCATACTTTCTCCTTCAATTATTGTTATTAAATCGCGGTGAAAATAGTGCGCACGTATAATCTAATGGTTCGCGAGTGTGTCTTTTACATGTGACAGTGATTTTCGGAAGGTGTTTATTGGCAAAAAGTGGAAATATAAGTGTAGGTCCAGGACTTCCTACCCCAAGCAGTACAACCAGTTGCTGCTCACTAATTAGATAAGTTCTCCTGACAATTTGTTCAAACATAAATCATTTGCATAACACTAGAGCTTGATACTTTGTGTTAAATAAACTTTTTACTTGTTCTAGGATGGCACAAGTTTCTCTTTTCACCTGCGACGACTCAAGAAAATGCACGCAAGTATAAAGTTTTTATTTCCTTAAATATTGTAATTTTTGCTTTTTATGTTGTTTGAATAAGTTATACGGGTTGGCTTTAACTTAAGAGTCTGCCTCCGCGGCCGATAGCGCGTACGCGAAAAGATATTTACCGTACGCCAAGAGATATCTAGCGCACGCGAAATAACCAAGACCTCGCCGAGGTTCAACTCGCGTACTCGATAAACAATAATACGAAGAACAATAATAGCGTATGCGAAAAACAATTATATTGCGCGCGCGAAAGTAATAAATAGCGTATGCGAAAAACAACAAATAGCGTACGCGAAAATTGCACTGCATAGGTGCGGAAACTTTTGACTGCAGCAGACGCTGTTCTGTGTGCATAGGTGTAATAGAGATGTATATTGTTATGACCAGGTACGGGTTAATGTAAAATAACAACACGTTATTTAGAAAACTCAAACTCGAACTCTCTTTATTCAATCGTACACAACTCAGCTCATCAGCTGTCACGATCAGACTGACTGTAAACAATAACATCCGCGACGTCGTTGATCTCGTTGCTAAGGGTCGCTATGCGCAATTCTTGACGTTCGAATCGTGCAACGTTCAGGCTCGGTCACAACATTGCCCTCTCCATTTTCAGATTGTCGTCCCGACAATCATAACCATCCATCCTTCAAGCGGGTTGATCCTCTTACAATCCAATGATGACTTACAGCAATTGACATCAACATCCTCTACCTTGACCCATCATAGGCATCAAGTTACCGAGCAATGCTTACAGACGTCATTCCAATCATCACTAAACAGCACTAAGACAGACCCGTCTCTTGAACAATCTACTTCAATCAACCTTCTTATTTTCTCATCATAGGGTCGGTCGAAATCGGTCTTCAGACAAGAGGGGGAAAGTGGACATGCCACGCCTACGGGAAAAACCACAGGTCAAAAGAACCGTGAGCCGAGCAGTCTTCATTGAAAGGTATCTCTCTCAGTGTAAGCCCCAAGACGATTGATGTTGACTATCTTGGATTTATGTCTTGGTGAACGACGAATACAATAAATGACGTCATTGATTTTTTACAACCTCCCAAGGTCCTTCCCAATTCGACTGTAGTTTTGGTGCTTTTCCTTTAGTTCTTCGAGGGTTGAAGAACCAAACTTTTTGTCTTTGGGAATATTCAACGTTGAGAGCTAGTTTGTCGTACCAAGATTTCGTCTTTTCCGATTGTAAGTTAATCCGGTCTCGTGCAATTTTATGGATCTCGCTGAGTTTTCTCCGAAGCCTGTGTACATAGTCTTCGTTTCCTTTAATCTCGACCTCCTGTGGTAGACACCCTCGAATTAAGTCAAAAGGAAGCCTCAGATCAAAACCGGTGTACATCTCAGCTGGATTAGCTCCGGTCGTCGCATGTTTGGAGGACCTGTAAGCTAACAGAAATAGTGAAACCCAGCGATCCCAGTCTTTCTGATTGTCGTGTATGTATTTTGTGAGATAGTGAAGTAGTGTTTGGTGTTGTCTTTCTACTTGTCCGTTTGATTGTGGATGTAATGGTGATGTTCTTGTCTTTTTAATTCCTAACAACTCAAATAAATTTTTAATCAATTTCGAATCGAAATTTATTCTTTAATCAGTATTTACTTCTAAAGGTACCCCATACCTACAGACAATCTGATCAACGAAAATCTCAGCAATTGTTTTTGTTCTCATATTAGAGAGAGGAAAAGCTTCAACCCACTTCGAGAAACAGTCTGTCACAACTAAGAGGTATTTATTGCCTAAAGAAGAAAGTGGAAAGGGACCTAAAATATCCATTTGAAGTCGTTTGAATGGAACTCCTGAATTGTAAATCTTCATCCCACCATGGCCTTTATCTGGGGGACTTTTCTTTGCAATACAAACTTCACAGGATTTACACCAATTTTCTACATCTCTCTTGCAAGTAGCCCAATAAAATCTTTTTCTAATTTTATCTAAAGTTTTGTTTACTCCGAAATGTCCTCCAGATGGTGAATCATGTGCTTCTTCTAAAATATCTTTGATTTTATCTATAGGAACAACCAATTGACGAATTTTATGATCTAACTTGGTTGAAACCCATTCTCTATACAAAATTTCATTAATCAACATTAACGAATCCCATTGTGAACAATAGATTTTAGTGAATTCATCCATCGAAGAAATTTCTTGCCATGTTGGTTTTTTCTGTTATTTCTTCGTTTGACAAATAAACGAAATAGCCTTATCTTCTGCTTGACTCTTCTTCCAATCTTCCGATGTATTTTCTTCAAAAATAATACGGCAAATAGTCTCTTCATTGAATTTTTCTTCTACTCTGGAACAATATTAACATGAAAAATATTCACAAGGGCGTCTTGAAAGTCCATCAGCATTTCCATGTAAATTACCTTTCCTGTGGATAATTTTGTAGTCATACTGATCCAATTTCCCTAACCAACGAGCTAATTGTCCATCTAATTCTTTAAACGACAATAACCAAGTCAAAGAAGAATGATCAGTCCTAATGATGAAAGGTTTACCGATAAGGTAATGGTGAAAATCTTTTAACGATTCTATAATACCGAGGAGTTCACGACGAGTGACGCAATCATTTCTCTCTGATTTAGAAAGAACTCTACTATAATAACCTATGACACGTTCAATTCCATCTTGCTTCTGAGAAAGAACCAATCCAATTCCATGATCAGAAGCATCAGTATCTAAAATAAATTCCGAAGAAAGAGAAGGAAATGCCAAAATTGGAGGTTTTGTAAGAACCTCTGTCAATTTTGAAAAAGCTTTTTGACAATCTTCTGACCATATAAACTAAGTCGATTTTTCAGTTAATTTATACAATGGTTTTGCTATATCAGCAAATCCTTTAATGAGACGCCTATAATAACCACAGAAATTTACAAAGCTCAATACAGCCTTTTTGTTCTGAGGAATTGGCCAATTTAAAACGGATTGAATTTTCTTTGGATCAGCTGACTTTCCTTCTTCAGAAACAATGTATCCTAAATATTCGACTTTCTTAATACCATGACATCATCTAAATAAACTAAACAGAATTTTGAAAGATAATCCCTGAGTAACTTTTCCATTAAACGTTGAAAAGTCGCCGGTGCATTGCATAATCCAAATGGCATAACTTTAAATTGCCATAAACCTTTTCCAATTGAGATAGCCGTGATTTTCCTATCCTCTTTCCGAATCTTGATTTGCCAGTATCCACTCTTGAAGTCCAATGTACAAAACCACGAATATCCTGCAAGTTTATCAAGAGTATCATCAATTCTTGGTAAAGGGTATGAATCTTTAATCGTGATTGCATTAATTTTTTGGAAGTTAATACAAAAACGAATTTTTCCATCCTTCTTCTTTTTTTTTATTTATTTAAGCAATTTTAACATCTTATACAGAGCTATTTTGCAGTACAATAAATGAACAAAGTTATGATATTATATATACTTATAAACTTATGTTAAATTAAGATTTCGCAAGTTTTAACGAACGAGTACAATATTTTACAAATTTTCGTAGATGGGTTTGACAATAATGAAGTGTACGTATTTGGTAGGAATATGTTCTGTTTGCGCAGTTCGTCTATAAATACTTGACGTTCCTTATCGACATTGACGCATTGACATTGAGGGTTTTCTTTTAGACCTATACGAGAAAGTGAGGATGCTAGACTGTGGTGGCCTGATCTGCATCTATTTATGATTACAATTAATTCTCGTGTCAGATTTTTGTTTGCAAACCAAGGTTTGCTACGGTAATTGAGAAAGTTGTTGAAATAAATTATGCCCTTTTTTTGTCCTTCGTTTTTTATTATATCAAATGTGTTTTTCACTTACTCTGTTTTGATTGATTCTTTCAAGTCTGTGTAGGGGATTTTTATACAATTATTATCTACGCATTTAGTAGCTGCGTCCTTTGCAAGAGTATCCGCACGCTCGTTTCCACCTATCCCAATATGTGCAGGAATCCAGTAGAGCTTAATTTCCTTTTTATAAGACGACTTAGATGTGAATTCGTAAATTTTATTCTTTATTTCGAGTATATAAGGATTTGTTTTTATTGATAAATTGGGATTTTTTAGGGATAGTAGTGCACTTAATGAGTCTGTGAAAACGAGCGCGTTGCAATCAGTATGTTGTAAAGCGATGTCTATTGCACTTCTTATCGCTATGCATTCGGCAGGGAATATTGAAGCAAGTTTATTAATGCTATATATAACAGATTGATTTAAGTTGTCGCAAATGCAAGCGCTTCCTACCGATATTGAGTTATCGGATTTACTGCCATCTGTATAGAAAATGTTAGCATTCTCGTTGGCTATGATATCATTAATGATTAGGTTGGGATTTTTACTTGTTTGTAACTGTTTGCCTAGTTCCACATTTATATTAATATTGTTGATTAAAACATTGTATTGGTATTTATATATATTGTAATTGTCTTGAGAGTATATCTTGTTATTAGTTTATCTTCTTGCTCATGCAAATTATTTGAAACAATGTTGAAAAATAAGTTACAATGGTGGGCTGAATTTAATAATATTCTTCCAAGAAGTCTGGATTCCGAAAAGGACAATCGACTATAAAGGCGTGCCTCAGGGCGGCGTATTAAGCCCTCTTTTGTACAACATCTATGTAGCGAAAATTTGCGAAAACATACCTAAAAGCGTTACTGTTTCTCAGTTTGCGGACGACATTGCGGTATACTGCAAAAGACCTTCTATAAAATCGTCCAAAAGTCTATTAGAAAAAGCAATTGCCTCGATACATAGTAATTTATACAAACTTGGACTAGAACTCTCACCACATAAAACCGTATTTATCCACTTCAACAAACGCAATATTCAACCGGGACAAACAGAGATAAAAGTAAACAACATAACAGTCAAGTCTAGCAAATCCGCTAGATTCCTAGGAATTATTTTTGATCATAAGCTTTCTTTTAAAGACCAAATTGATCTAATCCTTCTTCTTCTTGGGAACTACAGGTGAACAATACGAACTATCTGATTCTTCAATGACTCCTTGATAATGCATCTCAGCAATACATTCATCTAATTCCTTAATTTGATGAATACGGGGTCTTTGAATAGGCTGTTTAATTGGTTGATTATGGAGTAATTGAATTCTGCGTTCAACCAAATTACATTTTCCAGTGACGGCATCATCTTGAAAAATTTCTTAAAATTCGTGTAGAAGATTCGCAAACTCCTGACGTTGATCTTGATTCAAGTTCTCTGAGTTCTTATCAAAAATTTCTTGTAATGAACCTGGTACAACCTTACTAGAATCGACTATTCTTGAAATTTGTTTATTAATGATTGAACTTGGAGTATTTAAAATAATTTTAGTAATTGAATCTGTAATACCAGTTGCATCAAGAAAATCACTTCCAAGTATACAATCATCAATAATATTTCCAACAAAAACATCTAAATTAGTTACATGATCACCCAATCTTAACGAAGCTGAAATCAAAAAATCAACTGGTACCTTCTCTCCAGTTGGATACTTAAGAGTTGTAAAATTAATAGGAATTCTCATATCTTTTGACTCAACAAATTTTGGATTTATAATAGTCACATCTGAACCAGAATCTATTTTAAAAATACAAGCTTTGTCATTAATTAAACCATCAAAATAAAATTTATTAGAGTTCCTATTAATTCGTCCAACATGGCAATCAATCCGATACGAGTGGGAGTTTGTTGGAGTCTTGTTAAGTTCTGTTGAACTCGCTCCAAGATGTTCAACATAACCTAATTTACCTGGCTATTCATCTGATTTGGACAACGTGACCTTAGATGACCTTTCTGACCACACACCCAACATTCAACATTCTTAAAGTAATCCTGAGATCTCTGTCTGTCCGAAGATTGAGGACCATTAGACTTTGAATTCGAAGAGTTCATTCCAGTCTTGTACGTGTCATTTACACTCCTCGAAGACTGAGGTCTCTTATTCAAATCACGAATAACTTTCACCTCCACAGCACGAGCAAGAGCAACTTTTAAAGAAGTTATTCTTTCTAAACGAAGAATATCCTTGATCCAATAATCAAAAATAGCAGAAATGAATTGGGTACAAGCGATTTTATTCTGGACCTCAAATGGACATTCTGGATAAACCAAAGTAGTAAGTCGCTCAAGATCAGCAGCCAAAGTTGGAAGATCTTCACCAAACTGCTGACGCCTGTTTTGAAATTGTGTGTCATAAGTGGGTGCTAAATGTTTATCTCCGAAACGAAGTTCTAGACGCGATACTAAATCATCAAAATTTGATGTACAAGAATCTGATTCAACAAGAATTGATCTTGCTCTTCCTTTCAAACAAGAAATAAGAGCTGACGTTTTAGATGTAGGTGACCATTTGTTTGCATCAGCTATAACTCGAAATTGAACTAAAAATTCACGAAGAGGTGATGAACTATCATATTCACTAACTTTTAATTTCAATCCAGAATCTGTTCCAGAATGGATAGCTTCAGTGTTCGGTAAAGCGGAATTACCAAAAGAGGTTCCTAACCCTAGTCTATTCTGATTTGAAGATAAACCGACGTTATTGACTCTAGTATTATCTAATTCTGTTGTATATGAATGTGTATTTGTATTCTGAAAACGACTTAGCTGATTGATTTGGCGTTGCTGTTCTTGCTGTTCTGCTATCAGTGCGTTATTCAGGGTCCGAAGTCTCGATATCTCCTCGTTCAAATCAGTCATCTGTTCCCGGTCATTGAACAATTCTCTTCGAAACAGGTGATCTTTCAGTCGTTGATTCTCTTCTTCAAGTTCCTCATTGAGTAATTTCCTCTACGCGTCTCTTCAAGTTTATTATTTCTATATTTGCTGCAGTGAGAGACGGTTGATGTTCCTCGGTTAGAAGAGTCCTTGGAGATGGAACTGATCGAGTGTTGATTGGTGTTCTTGAAATTGTTGACATCTTGTTGGAACGTAAAAGCATGATAATAAATCACTTTGTGAAAACACTATCCCGGACGAGCTCCCAAAATGTTATGACCGGGTACGGGTTAATGTAAAATAACGTCACGTTATTTATAAAAGTGTAACTCAAACTCTCTTTATTCAATCGTACACAACTCAGCTCATCAGCTGTCACGATCAGACTGACTGTAAACAATAACATCCGCGACATCGTTGATCTCGTTGCTAAGGGTCACTATGCGCAATTCTTGACCTTCGAATCGTGCAACGTTCAGGCTCGGTCACAACAATATTATACAAGAGGGGTTAACACAGAAATCATTCATTAAGATTTTGAATTAAAACAGTTAATACATGGTAATGTCTTAATAAAAACAATTTCACAACATACAAAATTTGCAATGTTTTATTTTCATAAGTTAGGGGGATACATATAAAATTAAATTTATAAGATAGCAGATATGCATAGAGAAAGGTTTTAAGTATGATGGAAGATCATCGCACATTGGAACTATACTTATCACTTTGCAGGTATTTTTACTTGCTACTGTATTATAAAAGAAGTATATTAACTCTACAACAATTAAAATACTCTTAAAATCTCGATGCAACTCCTTTTCTGAACTTTTGAGGCCTTTGTCAATATAGGAGAGTAAGAATCGTACTACTAATTTAAGTACTTCTGGACCTGATGTATTCACTACTCAAGAACGATCCACAGAGAGTGTAAAAACTACAGAATCATCCTTTTTAAATGCTGGAAGTTCTTGCAAGGAGAGTAAGAATCGTACTACTAATTTAAGTACTTCTGGACCTGATATGGTCACTACTCAAGAACGATCCACAGAGAATGTAAAAACTATAGAAACATCCTCGTTAAATGCTGGAAATTCTTGCAACGAGAGTGAGAATTCTACTAGTGATTTAAGTGCTTTGGTACCTGATGCAGTTGTTACTCAAGAAGCATATGCAGAGAATGTGAAAACCATAGGAAATGATCAAGAGATTGATTTGGACGATTCCCTGAAGAAATTATTTTTAGAACCATTTGAAAAAGGTTAACAGTTTATAATTTTTATCATGTATAACAAACTTATAATTTTAATGATAATTTATTATAATTATATGAATTTTATAGATTTGGAAGACCCAATTACTGATGAACAAACTGATTTTGTAAGAGATTCTACCGAAGCTGCAGAATTGATGAGCACAGCTATTCAAAGTAATTGTGATGTCCAAGATACATTATTCGAGGAGCCAGATATACACCCTCGGGGTCGACCAAAAATTCAAAAAAATACAAACCTAGTGGAGCATTACTATTACCCACACTGTGTGACTTCAATAAGAAAGATATGAATGCTAAAGCAACACTTATTTTACACTTATTATTTAAGAATCATAATACTGTTGCAAATATAAAAGAGGGTTCATTTAATATTTCTTTAATGGAATTTAAAAATCTGATCAAGGAGAATCTGCCCGACATTTTTTTGGATGAAGCTATTACTAAACAAGTGATGGAATATTTACAAAGATTTTGGAATAGTGATAAATTAAAAATTACAGCTTACTTGAAAAAGCTTATTACTGAGAAAAAAAGGATGAACATTTTTGTATGCCCCACTTGTAAGGAAGAGGCTCAACTTGAAACAGCTCAGTACAATTCATGTCTTTCTTGGTACCATTTAGAAGTTTGTGTTCCAAAACAGAAAATGCCATTTCCTAAAAATAGTAAGAAATCATGGTACTGTGACACATATATGGATATATCGAAGCTTTAAGCTTGAAGGTAAGAGATAATGATTAAAGTTTATTTATATTTCAATATTTTATCAAATTTATATGTTTAAAAACACGTTTGGTATTGCAGTTTGACAGGGATTGTACGCTTGAAGAGGGATAACTAACAATAAGTTATTTTATTTAAATCAACATATATCTAAGTATTATATATTTTACAGCTTAACAGCTCAAAGTAATTTTTGCTAGAAGATAACTTCTAGTTTTTAAGATATTTTATAAAAGTAATTGTTCCTGGTGCAACAATATTGACAAATGCCTCAAAAGTTCAAAAAATGAGTTGCATCGAGATTTTAATTGTTGTAGAGTTAATATACTTCTTTTATAATACAGTAGCAAGTAAAAATACCTGCAAAGTGATAAGTATAGTTCCAATGTGCGATGATCTTCCATCATACTTAAAACCTTTCTCTATGCATAGCTGCATATCTTATAAATTTAATTTTATATGTATCCCCCTAACTTATGACAATAAAACATTGCAAATTTTGTATGTTGTGAAATTGTTTTTATTAAAACATTACCATGTATTAACTGTTTCAATTCAAAATCTTAATGAATGATTTCTCTGTTAACCCCTCAGGTATAATATGTATAATATTACTTTCGCGCGCGCAATATAATTGTTTTTCGCGTACGCTATTATTGTTTATCGAGTACGCGAGTTGAACCTCGGTGAGGTCTTGGTTATTTCGCGTGCGCTAGATATCTTTTCGCGTACGCTAAATAACTTTTCGCGTATGCGCTATCGGCCGCGGAGACAGACTCTTAACCTAAACAATTCTATTTATCTTAGATTTTCATTCATTTGCAAGTTTTTGTTTAAAATTATTAAAATTGTTAATTTTCTGACTTTGTTAAATTGACAATAAATTAAAACATACGTTAAAAACAATTCATTAAGTGTATCCGTGTAAAATTTCCTTTCTCTGAAGTGATGAAAATTCCTTTTCAAACTTGCTTTTACAATTCTGATTCTACTTTCTAACTATGGGAAAATTGTGTATTAAAACAATTATTCAATGTATTTATGACTTATTTGCTCCTTTTAGAGTCGAGAAAATTGTGCAATAAATGTTGTTCATAGGGCCAAACAGAATTTACTGGTTGAAACTTTCACGATCGACATCAACGTTTTGATTTCTTTGATTTTACGCAATGATCAACAATGTTACAAAGCCGAATAAACCAGATGAGTGTTTCTTTTAGTGTATGTGCTTTTACTTTGTTTTCTACAAGTGTTTGCAAATGAAACTAATTTCGACGCGTTTTAACATTTGTCCTTTTTATAAATGATAGTGAAAGTAAAAAGTGTTTGTTTGTGTATTAGTAATGAACAATTTGAAACTGAGTGTTTGATTACATTTGTTGAACAACAAAAGTTAAATGGTCTTGTTTTAACGTATTTTCTTAACCTTTTTACCTTTTTTTATAAATACTGGTGAAGCTAATTTGTTTACTTTTTCCTTTTTGAATTATTTTAGAAATACGCGTTTTTCAAATTAACACTACTCACAGAAAAATGTTCAAATACTATTCATATCTAATTATCCTAACTTAACTTTTTAGTGTACAGATGCATAAAAAGGGACTCGCACGAGTACTTCAAAGTGCGTTTTTGATATTCTATTTCTTTTCACAACTTCAAACAATGAGTGTGACTTTACCAATTTATTGGCAGTCGCACTCTTTCTTTCCTGACAACCTCTGATACCTATTTTGATTTTCCTTTTATAGAATGGAGCGAATACTTCTGGCCCTGAACAGTCAACCTTCACTTTTGCTGTGAAAATCGAATTTCAGCACCAGAGCACCTGCGTAATAAGGACGCTCTGTTTCGACTCCGGTTGGTAAATGCCAATGATTTTTTTAATCTTCGTCGACCAGATTTGGGTATGTATATTATACTTATACTGGATTCACTCGTGTTTCTTTCCCTTTACATAAAAACTAACGGGCCCTTCCCTCTAAAGTAACACAGCTTTACCAACTTGTTATCAGCTGTATTATATAAATTTTTATATGTTCATGAAATATATATCCTTTTTTTATATTAAAATCATAAATATTTTAATCATTATCATTTGGGGTCCATTTACAAGCAATGATTTCGTTCCTTTTTTTGAAAATTGCAAAGTTGCTTTTGTCGAAATTTTTGAGAGTTAATATGCTTTTGACTAAAATGATTTTATTTTCAGCAAACTTTTGAAGATTTGAAAATTTCTCTTTTTGAAATTTAGATCCTCGATAATTTTTCTTTTCGATTCGAATATTTTTCTAACACGTTTTTCTTCTCAACAGGCTGAACGAACATGAACAAAGCAACGATTGATTTCGAGTTTGGGAAAACCGAAGCTCGCAAGATGGCCGCCTCCTTAACTACCCACGCGCACTGAACCACTACAAAGGCGCTGACGTCACGGCACGACGCCAAGCTTCCAAGCGAAACTTTCGACTATGCTGCGCGCAGTTTAAAATTTGACACTTGCCTTTGTTACGAGTACTTTGCGTGATTTTACTTCTAAAGAATTTTCTTTTTAATCACTTCGCGTTCATTTATTTTATTTCAACATTTATTTTTCACGATTTTTCTAATTTTTAATTTTTTTGTTTTAGCGTCGCGGGCACTGCATTAACGTTAATATTAGTATATTGTGGTCCAAAAGTAAAGAGAATCAAATTTGCTTTGAGATAGGCAAAATCTCGGTGGGACCTCCAATTTTTGTTAGGTGGAAACTTGAAGAGTTTCCTCTTTTTGTGTGAGTTTGCCTATCTGACACGCTCTACAGGTGTCCAGGGTGGAATCTGGTCAGGATCCGTATGCCTGCCTGCAAGTGTCTCTTCTTTCCTTTTGGTAGTTGTCCAAATTAATATTTATGAATCTTACCTTGCGATTTTTCTCTTTAAACGATTGAATAGAAACTTTCCCTCCTAGACCTTCCTTCCCTTTGGTATCTTGGGATTTTTAGGGATGAGTGACTTTAGATAGTGTATATATATTGAACAAACTATATGGTCGAATTGTATCTGTATTTCCCCATTATGAAACTGTTTACAATGCTTACAGAAAATTCTCGTTTGAAATCTGAATAATAAATACTGTTATCTCTGAATAATTAATTTGAATCTGTGAATTGGAAACTAATTAAAACAAATCTAAATCTTTGAATGAAACTCTGAGTATAACTTCAAAAATCTATTGGTCCGCCGGCTTCTGTGCCCGATCCGGAGTGAGAGAGCAGCGTGGTTCGAGAGCGCTCGGAAGAGGTTCCGGACCTCCCACGCCGTCGCCAGCTTACTTCCCCTTAGCCGCGTTACAGTGTCGACGCTTGTTGCACTCATTAGACCTTACGGGGCCTGGCAACTAGTTGCGCGCCGAAACTGCAATGTAGCTCTGAACGTGCGCCTCTAGCCGTTGGCGGGGAAGTTGTTTAGATTAGCGAGATTCTTAGCCACTTGATACTTTTGTGGCCTTGAGTCTCGCTGTACCTTTATACATGTAGAACTTTCTTGATCCTACATTTGAAATTATTATTTCAAATGTGAATCGGGAAAGTTGTCACGTAACAGTAATGATCATATTGTTTTTAAATGAAACAACTTAAGAAAAAAATTCATTTTTGTCAATAACCATAATTTTACCAATAGTTTCATATAATTTCATGACATTATCAAATTATATACAATATTTATATACAATAAAATAAAAAAACAAACAACGCGCCTGAAGTACATTGTATTATGTCTCTCATATAATGTGCTTCTGACAGTACCTCTTGGGTGGTGTGGAAAACTGTCGACCAAAATTAAGAGCTTAAAATATTTTCGAAATTTAGTGATAGTGATAGTGTGCAGCACTATCACCAGTGCTTTAGCTGCCTATGCTTGATACAAATGCGTGGTGCGCCCGGAGCACCACGCTTTCCTCCGCGTATCCGTGGGTAGACGGTTAATTGGGATAATCGGGAATCAAACAAAGAAAGAAATACGTATAAATGGAAAGAATAGAGTATATTGTCAAAGTTCAAGTCGTGATACAAAAGGTTACAACAATCTGAGAACGACGCTTGCGCGCGCAAATGCGAGAGGAACGCGCGCGGTTTAACAGGCGAAGCAGGGCCGATGATTCGGTGGCGACGAATCTTGGCCTTCGACGGCTTCGTCCTGTATATCGAGAAGAATCTTACTTACTTGGTCACTGGCTGAACGCCTGTTTACTCGTCCTCATGACTGGTGACGGCTCCTAGGAATAGGTGTGGGCTGCGGTGATTCTGGAGGCGTCCCTCCAGGCACTCGAAGCTTGCTAAACACACTTGTGCGCCGGGTGCAATTATCAGCTCGCGGATTCTGACAGTTCGACGCGTAGATGTACTCACGGCCGAAGCGAAATTAAGTGTGAGCGCGCTCTCGCTTCTCGCGGGAAAAATCCCTTGTCAGCGCCATTGCTGACGTCGTCTGCTAATCTAGTCCTAACCGCGCGACATACAAGCGCGCGAGGTCCGAAATCTCAGCGCTCGATACAATATGTATACATAGTGCACGCGACTTCTGAAAAATTTTCTCCGAGCAGGATTTGTTTTGATTTTGTGTACGAGAAAGAGAGAGAGAGAGAGAGAGAGAGAGAGAGAGAGAGAGAGAGAGATAAAATTGATAGTCCACTCTGACATGTGCCGCTCGACGTTGCACGCCTCTCTCCGATTCTCGAAATCGGCTCGTGCAGGCTCACGATATATCGCGCGCTTCTGCCACTTTTGGGGTTTTTGATGATTTTTTTCTTTACTCTAACTATGTAGACACCGCACTGTCTTTTCCTACTTTTATTTCGCGACACTAAATTTTTATTTTTGACACAGTAACACAATACTTTCTCGAAAAATCGGGCGAAGCAAAAAGAAATTTTCCTTCCTAACTCTGATAACACCATACAAAAAGGCTGTACCTACAGTTTTTACTCGGTACATCCTCTGATTTGCGAGCTGGTTTACAACCTGTTGAAGTAAATCTTCCTAGGTGGATGGACGCTGAAAGAAGAACACTTGGTTTTGATCAAAAAAAGATTTATTGATGAAAAACAGCTGCAGTTTCCATAGTAGGTCTCAAGCGACAGAGTTGTTGATTTAATGGTCGTCGGCAATAGAGTGAGTGGAAGAACACGAGCTCTAACAAGTAAGCGCACGTAGCGCAAAATAACGATAGATGGCGCCAGATGTACGCAGTCAACCTGACTTAAAACAGGTGGCACGAAGACTCACCAACAGAACCTGTGAACGCAACATACAGGCAATATTGCTGAAATATTGAGGTTTATGTGGGGTCTGTAGCAACAAATATTGTCAAAACATTGTTTCAAGGTTGCAATACCAGATTTAGCAATATTGTACAGGAGTATAATAATGTTGCTGCGACTATTAGACATGATTTCTACCAGATGGTAAAATATTCGATAAAAATTGTCATAATATTTAGATTAAGTTTCCATTAATAAAAAACCCATATAGAACCAAATCTTTCGGCAATATTGTCTGAAGGTTGCATCGGCAGATTCGTCAGATTTAAAGATATTGCAGTCAGATTATTGCAATAGTGCCCATATAGCCCCCAATCTTTGGGCAATATTGCCCGAATGTTAAAATTCTAGTTTGGCTTAATTAGATAATATTGTGGAAGGATTATATAACCTTTATAAATTTTTGAGCAATATTGCTGAGGACCAAAGTGTCCATTTTTTCATTGTATCGTTATTGCGGGAACCCCTAAAGCATCCAATCTTATCTCAATATTTTATTTCCAGATTGTACAATACTGTACATAATTATGCTGCAACTATTAGGCAACATTATTATCAGATTGAACAACGTTTTACTAACATATAATCCTTCCACAATATTATCTAATCTGGCCAAACTGAAAATTCAACATTTAGGTAATATAGCCCAAATATTGGGGGCTATATGGATGCTGGACAGTACCCCTATAGCACCTGATATTTTGGCAATATTGCCTCAACATTGCATTGCAAGAATAGCTAGATTCGGCAATATTGCCAGTGCTTAGAACAACATTGCTGCAACCATTAGGCAATGCTGCCACGCACTAAAATGTTCGCTTTTTCATTGCAAGGTTGCTTCTCTCACACAGGTCCCAATATTTTAGGAACATTGCCTAAAGATTCCATTACCAGATTTTGCCATATTGCACGGAACCTCATTAATATTGCTGCAACTATCCAGAGAACATTGCTACTAGATTGTACAATATTTAATTAATATTGCGATTAGTTTAAACATTTTTATAATGATGCGAAATTAATTTAAGATTATCGCAATATTCAGGGGACACAACACCTTTAAACCCTGAAAAAAAGAACTCTGAGAAAAATTCATAAATTTTAAGTAAATCATTTTTCATATTTATCATAGATATATTTAGCATAAATACCTTTAATTTCATCATGATAAAACCTTATTCCTGCTGGCCCATTGTGGCACTCGGTGCAAGAATTTGTTTTGGGCTCAAATTCAAGGAGGATACTTTGTACACTTGTAGTTTTGGTATGAATGCAGGGATTTTAATTTGAATGTTAATAAATTATTTGGCGATGAAAAAACTGCAATTTTCTTCTTTTTTTCGCTTATTCTAGCACCTTTTTGTATATAAAACATTTTCTAAACTTTCAAATCAAAATCCCTGCATTTATACCAGAACTAGAGGTATACAAAATATCCTTCTTGAGTTTAAGCCTTAAAGAACCTTGCTTTCACTTCGAATCCTACGGACAGTGAGCTGAAATCAGTAAAAACAACATTTAGAGAAAATCAACTTTAAAGTTTATGAAAATTGTCGAAAGTGTAACTTAAATTAGTGCTTACCAAATCCTTTAAGACCAAGTTTTCTATGTTCCACATACATAGACCTTGACTCTCAACAATTATGAGGTATAGTCACTTATACCTCTGGGTTCTGTACGGCTTTTCTTACCTGCAACCAAAAAAAGGCATTTTATGAATTTTATAAAAATGTGATAAAAAGGTTATTTTATCCTTGATAATGATAACACTTTATACTTATTTTTTCTTTTAGTCACTATGTAGAATCTTTAAGTTAAAACTCCAGAAAATTACCAGTCTTACCTCCAAATGTTTGAACCGGGTGCTCCAGTTTCTGTAGCGGCTTTTTCTTCTATCACTACAGTCTTCATAGAGTCCTTGGCAACTTACTCACATACTTTACTAAATTGTTCGTTGATTGTATCATATGCAGACTAAGTCATGGGTTTCAAGCAGTCCATCAATCCACAAAATGTTTATAGACCAGCGTGTCCAAGTCCAAGAGCAGGAAAAGTGACCACTGCTCTTCTGTTGTTCTGCCAAGCAGACGCCAACTTTTCTGCGTGACTTGATAGCTGTCAGCTGACGACACTTAATGCACACTACTTAAATCTTAAATCTCAATTTTTAAGCTTCAGATTCGCCAAGTTTAACTCGACCATGTCATTGTTTGCAAATCAAGTTCCTCGAGAGCAGGAAATAGAATGTTAATATTAATCAATTTATTCCTGACCACAGAGGTTCCTTCCGCTGCTTGAGTTTGTATCTTTCTTGCTGAACTTGAAGGTCTTGTCCTGTCGGCAGGTTCATCCTCGCATGTTGCTCCTAGAAATCTTCATGGTCTCTTCTTGCCTCTTCCTCGAGAGTCCTTCTTGTCAGGATAGGTACTCGCAAAACTTCCCTTGGCATCTCGATTATCACACATATTTTTAAAATCACTACACTTCACACTTTTTTAAATAACTGTTCTGCTTTTACACTAACACTTCAATTTTTTTTCTTTTTTAGGGTTATAAGCTATAAGCTATAACCCCCAAAACACTACAAACACTGCTTAGATTAATTTAAAAACACTTTTGAGAAATATCAGCTTTTTTATGTATTAAGACATCAGCTGTGTTTACTCAGTGTAAAACACATCCCAGGACTATATCAGCTGTGTTTTAAAATATTTGCTGTCTGCTAGCAGAACAGTAGAACGGTCGCTCTGTCCTTCTCAGACACATTGATTCTAATCTGCCTACAGGTGGCGTGCGGGCGCGCGATATTTAAATTCAAATAAATGATCCTACGTATTCATCGGAGCCTTATATAAAATAAGCGAAACTAGAAATTTATCTCGAAAATAACGCAAACAAATCTTATCAATACGCACTAATTTATTTACTAAAATATGTATGCGGAGCATAATATACGTATATACTACGGTATAAAAATAGTATTTTCAACATTTACAATAAAAATTTTATTTAAATTGAATTTATAAAACTTAAAATTAAAATTATTAGTCGTATTAAACAAAAAATGAAAAATACGCAATTTTACGAAAAAACGATAAAAATTTTGTTTTAGTATTTTGCTTGTAACGTTGCGGGAAATTTTTTTTTGATAAACGGATTTTAGGAGCGTGTTCTACGGAACATGTTCTGTCAAAATAAGCAATAAAAAAAATCGATTTTTTCGAAGTTTAAAGGTGTTGTGTCCCCTTAATTAAATATTGTACAATCTAGTAGCAATGTTTTCTGAAACTATGATTTCCAACAAAAATATTAGTGAAAAGGCTACTCATTTTTATAATATGTGAGTGTATAATCCACAAATGCTGAAATCACGTTTTTCTTCTTCAGCCCGAAATGTGTTAGGACCGTTAAGTTAGCCGCAAGAAGTGTTAGGACAGTGAAGTTGGCCGCACAGCTATATACAGATGGAAATTACTTTCTCAAAAAAATATAATAATGTATTACGATATTTAGAATTAAGAGGTTTCTGATGCATACTCTGCGTTCCGGAACAGTCACAGTAACTAGCTTGCCAGGGTAGCCGATGACAAAGTTCAGGTTGTTTTTGGTGTCTAGGTATAAAAATTATTCAAGTACGGTGTCTAGATGTACAGTGTTACGCCCGGGTAAGCCGCAGAGAGCGAATACTCGCGTAAAATAGAAATATTTGTTATTTGTCCGGAAAATACGTCCTTTAGTTCAGCACGGCGGTTTACACCGACAGCCTTGGGCAAAGATAACGAACGCGCAGGTAGAGGCGAGCGAATAAGTATTGTTAATGATCGGTCGCGGCCGTACTAAATATCCGTCAGGTATTCTGTTGAGCGGGAATGAGGACTAGATTCTTATACAACACTTATGCAAACATGCATCCATGGACATAAGCTCAGAGTAGTTTATAGTTTACCTTGTCGTGATGATGTTCGGGTCTCGGTTCGGCTTCGCTTCGTGTCGGCAGACAGCTACGTTGTCTCGTTCTCAGGGTGGGAAGTTTGAATAAGCCGCGTGACTCGCAATTTATAAGTTTAATAAAGAGTTACAGTTTATTCTCAGTTAAATTTACAGAGATATATTCTAAGTTAGAACGTTAAATGAAACTAAGAAGCTCGGAATGTCTCAAAAACTAAGTCCGAAATTGAATAAAGATCAGTTGGCGGACAGACAGAGCTTTGCCCTTTCAGTGTGAACTCCGGTTGCAGAAGACCCTCCTCGTGGTCACACATGGGCTTTTATAGATGGATGGAGGTATTGAAATGGATAGGATGAAGGGTGTGTCTTTCTTTTGGCGGTGCCCCGAAAATGCGTCGGCGTCCCTTCTCCCCGTAGTTAATTTATAGCTTATCGGGTGGTCGCCGCCTGTCACCTACTTGCGAGACCGAGCACTCATAACTTGTACCTCTCCTTCTCCAGGAGGGCAGCTGTCAGCTTCTTGTTTCTAGTTGCAAGTTCGGTATTCATCCCTTGTGGATGACCTCCTGGAGTAATAACACGTGTCTTGTCTGTTGTAATTGTGTGCGTGGCTGATTGGTTTTGCCAATGCGATAGTGGTAGTCTCATGATGTCGAAGCCTACCATATCATGTGTTACATAGGATTTCTGCCGTACCGACGAACGGACTTGTATCTCTGGAGTCCTGTTGTTCTTTGCAGTACCGATTAACAGTTATATATCATTCGTTTAATACATTATCGGCAGAAGTGACAACAGGGTGGCCGATGACGACGTCTAGGTGGTGCGCTCCGTGGGTTTTGGTGTCTGGGTGTAAAAATCATTTAAGGGCGGTGTCTAGGTGTACAAGGTGGCCGGTGACGAGGTCTAGGTGGCGCGCTCGGTAGTTTTTTTGGCTAGATGTAGAAATAATTCGAGGGTTGTGTATATCAGAACAATCAGTGATTTTGTGTTAGTGATAAAAATGTTACAAAAAAGCTGCAGTCGAAAGGTGCTAAAGATGCTTATATTTTATTTTTACGGCGTCAAATATGAAATACTAAAAAAATAACTAAAAAGGATTGAAATCTCTAAAAAAAATTAACTTTTAAAAAAGTAAAAGGTTAGGCGAGTTTGATTTATTCCGCAACGAAATTACAGATAGAAAAGAACTGAGATCAATCAAACATAGTCAAGTTTATTATATTTAATCGTAACGAAGCAAGGAACAACTCTCAAGGTCTCAGGTAGTTTACTCCTTCAGCTGAGGTGGCCAGTAGTCTATAAAAATCAATTGATAGTAATTCGCCAGGCTCTCAATTTAAATGAATATGTCAATGAATAGTACGTACGGCAGTGAAGTGGAAATTATAGCATTTGTTCGTCTATGTATATTTTATTAAATTTATAGTACGAATTTTATAAATCCTATATATTACAGTCGCGATTCAATCACTTATAAAGAAAATGAACTGAATTTTTACAAATTTTGCTTAAATGAAGTTATTGAAAATTACAATTTTTGAGTTGAGATGTACACTCGTTGGTAGTGGATTCTGAAAGAACGTTGCAAACTGAATGGCAACGTCGCTTGTCAATTTTAAGGTTTGTGACGTGGCGCTAGTATCGCATCTTTCAAATTTCGTACCTTGTGCCGGGAGAGCAAGAAAAGCATGAACAGACTTTGTTGTGCGAAATTCACATATCGCATTATGAATGCCGAGAGATAGATTAAAAAGACTTGTTTTGAACGTTAAATGTGTTATTGGGGGATACATTAATAAATATATTAATGATGGATGATAAAAAAACAAATTGAATTTCGCGCCACAATGTCTGTTGGTGCTTTTCTCGCTTTCCCAGTACAAAGTACAAAATTTGAAAGACGCGATACTAGCGCCACGTCACAAACCTTGAAATTGACAAGCGACGTTGCCATTCAATTTGCAACGTTCTTTCAGAATCCACTACCAACGAGTGTATGTATGTGCCTGTGTGCGCGAATATGGTTATAACGATAACTCCCTAACGCATTTATATTTATCGCTGAAACTTTACAGGCTCATCAAGTATGATCTAATTAAGAACTGATACAATTTTGGAGCTGATTCTTCGTAAACAATAAAAATTTAATATTTGGCCAAGAATGGTTACCACAATCATTCTCGAACGCACACGTATTTTTCGCTGAGACTTTACAGGTTTATCATGTATATCCTAACACAAAACTAAACAGAGTTTTAGCTGATTGACGGAAAATGCGTGTTTTTTTTTAATTTCTTTTAAACATCAAAAATTAAAAACCAATTGTTTTCGTTAATAATCCATGCACAATTATATGTTTCGAAATTGTTTAGTGGTTATCTTCTCATCGTGTGTCGATACACTCATTCTTAAATTTATGAGCATGACGGTCATAAACAATACTATTATAAGTATGTGTCAAGTTTTTAATATTTTTATTAAAAAGCTTTAAATTATTTTTTTAAAGAAAAATATTCTTTTAACCATCATATCTCTTGGAGAAAGCATACTGTTAATGAAGTTGGCAGTGGTTTCTTTTGTTAAGAATATTCCGGAAATCAAAAGAATACGATCCAAATTTTGGATTGTAGATCCAGAGATCTGTGCAGAAATCTCTGCACATTATTTTCGTAAGGGATTGCAATGTTTTTACTGGTTCGTAGAACTTTCTAAGAAAAGTTGTCATAATGGTAATGTAAAATTACCACTCCTTTCTGAATATGATAATAGTTCAAAAGAATTATTATTGGATAATAGAAAAAACCGCTGCCAATTCTTTGGCACGTAGCTTCCTCCAACAAAATTAATAGTTCCAATAGATAAAATATTATTTAAATATACAGTATATTATTGATTTTTAAAATACTTTTAATATTAATTATTTTACTGAAGGAGCACTTGTCACAATATCAAATAATATAATTTTCATAAAAAAATTTTAACCTTAATATTTTAAATACCATAGGGTCCTCATAACCTCATGAAATCATAAATTTTCTTAAAACATTCTACACTTTATTTATCGAGTTATAAAGTTTAACAAAAATCGTAATTTTCAGTTATACAGGATATACAGGGTGAGAGACAATCTTTTTAACTAAATGGTTTTATATTTATATTAAAATTTTAACTTAATTTAAGTCTTTTCCCGTAATCTTACGTCATCAAAAACCAATATTATTTTGGTTTCCGATTTTTAGATGATAAACTAGTCTCCAAAATGACTTTTTACAGTATTTTTACAGCAAACATTTTTACAGCAAATAGATATTGTTGTTTTTTATTGTCATACATTTTTTTTAAAAAACGTTTGAAAATTTTGTTTTTGGAATTGTTAAGTGACGAAGTTCCTGGATAAATTATTTAGAAATATTATATAAGAATTACACAAAGCCAGTAAAAAGAAGATCCAGAAACTTCAACGCTTAACTAAGCCTCGAAGGGATGTACCCGAAACCAAAACAAACTTCTCCTCCTTCGGCTGAAGCGCGCGTGCACAGCCGACGCTGCAGTTTAGCCGTTGACCATAGTATTAGGCCCATAAGGCCTAATGAGAAGAATCCGAAAGAGAGGAGAAGTAAGTACCCCGCGTGGGAGAAAGCTTCGACTCTCTCTCAAGCATCACCTCCCCCGAAACGACACTCCAGGGTGTGCGCTCCTAGAGAAAGGACGCTAATTTTAAGAGTTTAGATTTTGAGTAATTTGCCTTTGAGAAATTCAATAAGTTTTGTTTCATTTGAGTGTCTGATTTAATTTGTGTTTTGATAAGTTGATAATAAACATCACTGCAATCCATGTGTTGAGTTTTGGAAAATAAGTCATTCAGAATATAACCAATTTTGAGCCATCCTCCGTTTTGCTAAAACATCTTGCCAAAAAGGAGATCTAAACACCGCAATCTTTTCCGAGCAGTCATCCCAGTTTTCTGAGCATCCTTTCGGGTTAAATTATTTCTCAAATTTCCAGAAGTCCACAGAACAAAGTAAGTACCATTTAATTCAATATTTCTGAACTTTGACATTTCGGTTAAATCAAACAGTTCTGCCTCGACAAATTAGTGTTCTCACTGATCTCCCCCGTATGGGAGAGTAGCTAAGCGCCCACGTTTTAATAATATTTTATTGTTAGTTGGTGGCATTGGTTCTATCCTAACAGGAATATTAAAATGTTTTTAAAAAATCACCTTCTTCATCATAACAATTGAACGAAACAGTCAATTTGGAAAATCTTGCTGAAAAAAGTAGGCAATTTTATGCTCTTTTAAATACACTATTGTTAAATATATGTATTTTATAAATCATATCTTAAAAAAAAGCGAAAATATTTTTTCAAAAATCGGAAAAATGGCTATAATATGGCCATAAAATAGTCAGAATTGTAAAAAAAATCCTGAATTCAGAATCAGAAAACATATATGCATGTCAAATTGTATTATGATCGGTCGCGTGGTGCCAGAATCATAACGGTATACCTACGCACACACACTGAGACACACACAGCGATCCGCACGGACATTTTCTAAAAACGCATGATTCGAACTCTATAACGAGCTGACTATCGTACTCTCGTTATGTCTCTCTCTCTCTCTCAGTACAACACATATATATACATATGTATAAATATATATTATGTACATTCTTTCAGCAGCAAGGTAAGTGAGAGAGCAGAAGACCCAGCGTGCGAACACAGAGAGAGAGAGAGAGAGAGAGAGAGAGAGAGAGAGAGAGAGAGAGAGCCGCGCGCGTGCCGCGAGAGGGAGAGTGGGAGAAAGCCCACGCTGGTCTCGCCGCCGCACAGTGGGCCAGAAAATCAAAAAAGTGATCACGGGCTATCTTCACTCGAAGAAATGCTTGAAAAAAAAAAATCAAGGGTAGGAAAATCTTCGTCAGAATGCCTAGTTTCCGAATCCGTTTCCCCCGAAACCGCGGACGTCTATATTTTTTGTCCCACCTCAAAACCTGACCTCATTTTTAGAATGTCCTTTTTCGATTTTACCGATAATAAGTTAGATTGTTGTATTTTACATTTTTAACCATAATAAATGAGATGTGGGCACAGTATTTACTAGCGTGCACTTATATACTATATATAACAAAAAAATATATATGTATATATAGGTCGTTCATGGACAAATCAAAGATCAAAAATGTGTTGCTTCTTCAACCTACGGTAAATATGTTTCCAGTGCACCTGAAATTTTTCAGATTTTTAAATTACTTTTTACCAAAATGGTAGGGAGCCAAAGATGTCAATTTTGGCAATAATTGGGTTTTCAGCACTAATTAATTAATTCATAGCTCTTCAGGGAAGCATTTTTCACTATAAACATAAATATACTTTTTTTTGTAAAGTTTTCTGAATTTTTTAATAAAAGTACCCTTAAAGCCATATATATATATATATGTGTGTATATATATGTGTGTGTGTGTGTGTGTGTGTGTGTTGAGGCTACCTTATTTTCATTTTAAACCTTAAAATATGAAAACCTAAATGTTTGATCCGGACTCCGACAACCTTAATACAGTATCCGGATAGTTTTAGTTAAAAATGCATCCCTTATGAGCTACAAATCATTGAAAATAGGTAAAAAAAATGTGAAAATTGCTTGACATCTAAACTTATTTATACTTATATATATTATATATATCAAACATTGTTTACTTTCTTAATATTTCAGAGTTTAAACACTTTGAATAAATAAAAATTTTTTCGTAATTAAACTTTTCCGACGTTTTAAGATTTATACACTATTGAATAATCTTATGTTATATGTTCTTAACATTTTACTTAAGGACTTACTCAAGACCTTAAAGCAGATATTGCTTAAGATTATATCCACGATTTTATCAATTATTTTGAATCACTAACTGACATAAGATCTTACATAAGATCTTGAGTAAAATATTGAAAAAAAACATTTTTTCTGCGATGGTAACCAGATCTTACATAGGATCTTGTGTGAATTGTTTTATAAATTCGCTGTTGAAGATAAATGTTCCTATATATGATCTTAGGCTAGATTTAATGCAATATATGATATATTATTAGTTAGGAAATTATTAATGAATGAAGGACATTTAAAAATTGTACAAGTATAACATCCATATAATAAAATAAAGTTTTAAAATTTAACTACAATCATTAACGAAAATAATATGGTACATTATGTTCTGTAGGCAACAGTAACCTATACTGTATCTTTTGAATTATTAGGATCCATTTTTTATCTACCTTCTGGTCAACTTTTGGATTCATCTTCTGATTCATATTCTGACTCATCTTCTGATTCATATCTTAATTCATCTTCTGATTCATGAGAATCAGAATCCGTATCTTGCGTATGTGATGGTATAATAATTAAATTTTCCATATCTTCAGATAAGCATTTGTGTTTTTTATGAGATGTTGGCCTTGACAACGTTATAAAAGGATCTGAATTAATGAGTAACCTTTTGAACATGTCTGTGTTTGTATTTACCCTAATGCAAAAGAAACAATAAAAATTTACTTTAATACTTTTCTAAAAAAGCTGTAGAATACTTAATATTATATATGATTTGAATTATATTCCGAGAAGTTTTCCTTGAAAATCTATCTCTGAAGCGTTTTACAAGTTTGTGGTTTGAAAACAATATTATTTGAAGGCAGCTGTATTAATTCTATTACTACTTGATATAGTGCCCAAAATGGTTTGAAACTTTTTCAATAAGACGATGTCAAAATCTAAAAGAGTTTTAATATATTTTAGTGCTATCAACATACAATTTCTTAACGTTTTTGGTAAACAAACTATATTTTATTTATATTTTAATTGTTAAATTAAAATGCTTCATTTTAATCAGTGTGTTGCTCTCAAAAATAAATGATAATCATTCCATTTGTTACAAGATTGGTCGTTGTAACTATCTAATTCTCGCTCACAAATTGGTTGTTTATTTTCCCGCGCGATCTTTACGTGTGGATAAATTGTTAACTTCGAAAAATAAAAATTAAGAACATATGACAAAAGTGACTTAAGCACGTTTGAAGTCACAATTAATTTGTTAACAAACGATGCACTGGCTCAAAATGATTTTGAATGCGTTTATGTTTAAACTTCCGTAGTAACATTAGTAATATTGTTTACTAACTACTTACCAGTTACATTTGAAACAATATCAGGGTTATTAAAAAATGTTCTAGCTGCGTTTCCGTCATTTTTATTTCCAAAGTTTTGAATAGGAGCATCAACCAATATACCTAACTGACTTAATAGTTCATCTTGTATTATTTTTTTCCTTTTATTGATAATACCCTGTTCTGCTTTTGGAACCTACGATAAGAAAAAAAAGGTAAAATGACATATATTAATCTATTTACATAGAACTAGTAATATTGTTTGTATTTATAAAAGTGCAAGATTTACTACTAAATTATAATGTCAAAAAGCTAAAAATTTATAAATTTCATAAATTTCTAAGCTTAGAATCATTAACGCTATAAATTATATTTATACAAGAAAAAACTAAGGTGTCATTTAATGAAATCTGTTTTTAAATTATTTGATTTTGCAACTATTACATTAACTCTTTTAGTTACTGTTTCTATCTTGACAGATTTTTCGTCTTAATATTAACTCAAAATTAATGTTTGGATTATAGAGCTACCAAATAATCACATTCATGTACTTACACGCCACTTTTTAATGTCTAAGTGGTATGATATATGCAGTACTAATTCCATAAATCGGATTCGAGCATGCAACACAGAAAATCCGTAGTTTAATGCGTTATCATTAATTTTTCTTTGTACTACATTTTCCAAACTATTCAGTTCTGATATAGTAGCACTACAGACAAAACATCTTTGACTTGACGATCTATTCAGTGCATTGCAAATCTAAAATTATTTTTGTATAGATATTTAAATTATTTTCGATAAAATATATTTAGATGAAAATGAAGTTGATTTTGTAAAGTTTACAACCCAACATGTTTAAACTAATTGGGTAGAATAACGTGGATTATCTACCTATTCATGCTGGTAAATATTGATTCTACTTTTATTTAACGTGGATATCTGCATAGGCTATTCACTTAAATTTTCAAATAATATTAAAACGGGGTTGATAATAAAAAACAAGGAGCTTTTAAAGTACAAAATAGTTCATATTGATTGTACCATCTAAATGGTACTGTGCAAATTCAACGACGAATCAACTGTCTCACCAAGTTATAGACTTGTTATAATTAAATATTCTCAGAAATTAATGCAAAGAATTCATGTAGATTAATTTAGTCAGATAATTCATGCAAATATCCACGTTGAATCAATGTGAATGAACATGGATATCTATGTGGATAATCGACTCGTTATTTTCGGCATAAAAATAGCGTATGACGAAATGTTTGCTTAATCAATTTACCCTAAGGATTGTCCTAAGTAATTAAGAAAATTATTTGCCATGTACACACCTTGCCATCTATCATCGTAAGCTTTAAATCGTAGGATATTGAGCATCCTGTAGTTTCAAAGTTTTTTAGCTCTGAAATTTGCTTTTTCATATCTTCTTCTTCTTGGATACATAAAACATCCGTTTCTTTTTCGAACATAATTTTGATTGGTCGACAAAACATTGGTGAAGATGAACTTTTATTTTCCCAATATACTAAGTTACTTTCCATATCATATAATTTTAGAGGCACGAATGATGAACAAAAAATACTATTGAATTTTACATCTTTGTCTTCAGCCTTTTGCTTATAAACGTTAGCGTTTGTCCCGTCAAAACCATATTTACCAAGAAATACAAATTTTTTTGTAGCCGTTCGATCAAATTTGAGATTTAAATAATTTAATAATCGTTTCAGTGAATGACTTAGTAAGTTTTTTAGATAAACTTCACATTTTGTTTCCGTAACTATTAAATCATTCGGATAAGACTCATTTTTAGCTTCTCTAACCTAAATAAAACAATTATGGTCATTTTGCGGGATAAGTCCGGAATGAAAATTATATTTGAATTTATTTTTGTTCCCTAGGTGAAAATATATTTACCTAAAAAAGCTAATGAAAGCTAATAAATTTTATTAACAATTATGTGAATAATATTATTTTCACCAGGGTCTCCCAAAGAAAGATCTTTAAATCAATATTTTTTTATGTAAAAAAAATAGTTTGACCCAAGCTGAACGAATCTGTTTCTCTTAAAAATTTTGTAAAGTGTGCGCATTATTGATATTTAAAAATATCAAAAAAGATCACTCGATTGCAAAGTAACAAATAAATAATCAAGTTTAATTTGATATTTATTAAAAACCACTATCTAAAATTAATAAAATTGTAATCTTGTAATTTGATTTATCAGAGTCTGCAGATTTTTCAGACAGCATAGGCACTACAACTATTTATTTAAAAATCTTACCTCGTTATAAGGTGGCAAAAAATCGTGACCATATTCTAGTGCAACATCTCTTATTGTTTGATAAACTTGTTTAGATAAATTAGTATCGATCATTAATGACAAAGCTCTTTCAGGAGACAATTGCGTACCAGATCTTTTCTTATACGCATTTTCAATATTTATTTTGATTTGCTCATAAACTTCTTCAGCGCTTAACTGACCACACAAAGCTGTAGTTCGTCGTCTTTTTGTTGCTTCTGACACCTTATTAAATGAAACTTTATATTTTTGTTAAGTCGTTTGTATACCTTCAAAAAATATATAGAAATAAAATATTTTACAATATTATAACATCATAATGTTTAGCCTTCAAATATAAAACTACTTTTAGATAAATTAATAAAAACAAAAATCAAGTTAACCATAAATAATGTCAGGTTTTTAAATAATCATAATATACTGATGAATATATCTTACCTGCTTTAGTAGCATTTTTCTCAATTTGCACTAAATTAAATTCGACATCTTGTTTAAGCCATTCAGCATATTTATTTTCGAAAACACTATAATTTCTGTTATTTTTTGGGAGAGTAGATAATCTACGCTTAACATTGTTGAAGAAATTTTTCCATAATAGTAATAGGCTATAGGCATACCAAAACATAGGCATACTAAAACACCCCCTCTCCTCTCAGAGTGTTTTGGTACCCGATGGAAGAGGAGGGATCCCCTCTCTCTCTCCAAGATACTAAAACACCCTCTCTCCTCTCAGAGTGTTTTAGTACCCGATGCGAGAGTGGGAGAGTATTCCCAGTCTACCCTCGTATGTATTTTTTTGAAAGCCTATAGCGTTCTTTCAATCCCTTCCCTTGCATAAGCGATTCAAAGTTTTCTCACCGCCTACAAATGCTATTGGCTGCTTGCGGGACCACCCCTAATTTTAAGTCCCAATTAGATTTCCTAGAAAAGCTAGGCAGTTTTCCTTCCAGAGATCCGCTTTTAGCGATTGACAAGTGGCGTAGAGACAATGGTCACAAAAATGCACTCAGACCGATAGGCCTGCAGCAGAGATGAACGTTGTAAAGGCTTTTAGCGTTTGACGAGTGACCGAAGAGGGCGTGAAATACACGCGCGGACGGTCGGGTCTTATGATATTCATTTTTGGCAGGAGATCCCTTATTTTGTTGCGCTACCTGCAGAGAGCACGGAGATTAACACGTCGTACGGACTTTGACGAGTTTCCTAGAGGCCTGTAGGAAATCCCCCAAAAAGATGCTGAGACATCGATAAGTTTTATGAAGATACNATGAACGTTGTAAAGGCTTTTAGCGTTTGACGAGTGACCGAAGAGGGCCGCAGGAATCTAGAAACTATACCCGCTGGCAAGACCTTTCTTTTTGTTTCGCTACCCACGGTGAAAATCAACTATTTTTTGGAAAAGGTCTGCAAAAGTGCCCATAGATTATCTCACGAAGGCAAGTGAAATTTTTATTTGACGGGGAGGAGCATGGTCAAGGGAGGTGTTTTTGAAATTAAGGGAGGAAAATTTTTCTCCAATTAGAGGACTTTTCAGGAAAGTAGTGGGAAAAGAAGCTCAGCAAATCAGAGGATTTTCGGCAAAATAATGAAAAGTGTTCTCCTGTTTTCGAGTATAAATAACCCCTCAAGATACACCGGAGTCAGTCACAGGTTTTCTTGCAAGCTGTCAAGAAAATGTCTTCGAAGAAAAGTTCATCAATGCAGCCTTCTCGGAGCCGACGAAGTCTACAGGATGCTCAGGAGCGTATACGTTGGCTGATCGCCAACGCACCGACTCTCCTGACGATGCTAGACTACGTGTCCTGTGGCCATGGACATAGTAGAAACATGTAAGTTAATTTTCTTATTACTCCACTTTAAAGTCACAAATTTTTTAAGTTTTTAATTAATTCTTTTGAATTTTTTTAATGTTGCAGTGCCGCAACCACCGAATGCTGCTTTGCAACAATTGGCGCCGCGACGATCGCCGACAGCTGACCCGCCTCGACGATCCCCGGTGGCTGACCTGCCTCAGCGATCTCCGGCGGCTGACCCACCGCGGCGATCCCCGGCTGCTGACCCACCTCGACGATCCCCAGTGGCTGACCCGCTGCATCGATCGCCGACAGCTGTGCCGCCTCGTCGATCTCCGGCGGCTGACCTGTCTCAACGATCCCCGGCGGCTGACCCGCCCCAGCGATACCCAGCTGTTAACTCGTCTGGACGATCCCCATTGGCTGAGCAGCCCCGGCGATCACCGACGGCTGAGCAGCCTCGGCAATCCTCGGCGACCCGAAGAAGACGGTCTCGCTCGAGCTCCAGCTCGAGTTCGAGTTCAAGCTCGAGCTCTAGTTCGAGCTCCAGTTCAAGTGGAACATCATCAAGTTGCGCATCCTGCAAATCCGTTAAAAGTATACGCGATCTCAAACGGATTCCTAAAATTACATTCTCGAATATGAAGAGAAAAGCAAATGGTAAAAATATTAAATTTATTCTAAAAAATGATATAACTTTATTTTACATAAAATAATAATGCCAATTTGATTTCTTATTTTTACAGAACAAGAAGGCAACGAGCAGAAGAAGAAGAAGGCAGGAGAGAGAGAGACGTCACCAAAACCAGGAACATCTACAATGACTTCAGGTAAAAATGATTTAACAGTAAATTAGTTTTATTTTGTATTCTTTTTTATACAATAAATTAATTTTTTTGTTCGTATAATTTTTTCAGAGGTTATGAGACCAGTACCGAGATGTGGTATTTTACAATTGAAAAGGACAGACAGTCAACAGCAGCAGCAAGAGCAGCAACAGCAGCAACAGCAACAACAGCAACAACAGCAACAACAGCAACAGCGGCAACAGTCGCAGCAACAACAGCAACAGCGACCACATCAACCACAACGCAATTTACCGAGGATTATAGATGATGAGATAATAATAGATCATGTAAACGTATATAAAATTTACAAATATTATAAAAAAAAATAAATTTAAAGAACTGTGAACACCTCACCATTAATTAAAACTTTGAATTCTGGAAAATTCCCGCCAGCGCTGACTGATGGTTAACTGAAGCTGCTGCGCATGCGCGTCAGCTCCGGTTAACCTACGACGGACACTGGCGGGAGTTTTCCCAAATTCAAAGATTTATTTAACGATAGGTGTACGAAATTTTCAGAAAAGTTGAAAAAATTGTAAAATATTTAAGAAAATTTAGGTATGATTTTTAAATTGAATTACGCTGCTCTTTGTCTTCGTTTTAGTCTAAGTAAATAAGTAAACTAATCAAATAAATTGACTATGTGTGAATAAGAGGTGATGACAAATTTTCAATCCCTTTTCAAATTAATAATACAAGTTTTCATATTTTTTTATAATAAAAAATAACAACTGTGTACAAAATTTTAAATTTTCTAAAAAACAATCAATTTATTCAATAATTTTTGTCATAGTACATTTCAATAATTATTAACTTCGTCTTGATTAAATTTTTCAGACAAATAATTTAATAACCATGCTCTTATTGAAAGAGCATTATGGACGGCACATGATGGTTTTCTTCTAATAGAAAGATGATGGTGCAAGCAAAAGTAATTTTTATTACTTTTTATGTTCTCGAGCGGAGGGCATCCAAGATCTTCGACATTACATATTAGACTGAAAAAAA